>LQRL01146198.1:988-11224 GCA_001703475.1 Hydroides elegans | reverse complement strand
GTACAAACCATGCTACTGGAAAACATTCACAAAATGTAATAATAAAGAAAATAATTTGAATAAATGAGCTGCATTAATTAAGACAAATACGGAGCATGCATTTACAAGAAAGTAAGTAAGTCTGGTTACATAAATGCGGTACCGCCAGTAATGAGAGGTACACATTGTATAATAAGGTAAACCACTGAGTGATAAATGAGTAATTACTGCTTTACGTATTACTGACTTCGCTTTTAAATGGAGCTTTTACGTCTAAGAGCAACGAATGTGTAGGACTTACTGTTTATGCTTGTCATTTTTTTTGGCTTGTTGCTTTGGTGTTCTTTAAATCATGGATATCCTTAAGGTAATTGCAGTTTTCTGGTTCTGATAAAATTCAATCCCACCCCCTATCTACCTTTATTTTTCAAGTTTCTTTTCCATTAGTTTGCTATTGTTTTGTCGTTGTATTAGAATGAAAGCATTCATTAATTATTTTATATAATATGTCAACATATGTCAAGTATACTGACGTAAAATCAATTGTTTTATATAATTATTGAATGAATAATTAAATCATTATTATTAATATAATTCCTTAATATATCTCGGACATTGTTTCCTGGTCAACTCCCATCCTCCACAACTTTTTTATGAGTATATTCGACTGCAATGGTGCCACTTTTTAAACATTGTTTGAAAACAACAACATCGGATTTGAGCCCGGGACCTTGATATTGCGAGACGAGAGTTCTACCACTAAGCTACGGCTTCCCGATGAGTTGTTTTTAAGTCAATATCAAAAACATATGTTTTTAAAAATAGATAATGTGCATAATTAAGTGGATCTTTAAATACTATTTTGTGTATATATATGTTTAATCTCCAATTTGCTACTATTTGCATCGCAATCATTTGTTCATGACATTATTATGAGTAATTTGTCACGTAAAATGCAAATCATTTCAACACAGACCAAATTACACAATAAAAAATCTGTTATAACAATTAGCCTAATGCTTTATCTTTTATCACGATCGATTGAAATCCAAACGTTCGCTGTATTTTTCATCTATTGAACAACGTCAATACCAATAATATGTACTAAATATCAATGTTAAACAGGTGATTGTTGGTACACCACGGGTCCTGAGGGAGTAACAATAATACTGCATATTGATAATAGACTCAAGCACGTTCCTTGTTTCTCAACCGAGATAATTACCCAGTAATGATGTTTGATGGTGTTATTTGTCCAAGGGGAAAGGGTGGAAACGGTCAGGGTATTCATTTCAGGTGCCCTGTAGCATTACGTTTTGTCGTTCACTAATGAAGTTGAAAAAGATTGCTTAGTGGTAATAATGACCTCTTGATCTTTATTGTTTTCGAATAAGCTAAGATATGATAAGACTGGATATCATTAAAGCTAATGTTTGACCAAAAACTATCAATATGTTTTTTTTAACAAAATCATGGATTGATGTCAAAGTAGTGTTAATGGCCTATAAGTGATATAATGAGCAAATGGAGATGAAATACATTTTTTAAAGAAAGGTACTCTATATAACTGTATAATTGCGACGCCAGTGCAATTAAAATAATGATCGTAATATCACATCAATTGAAATAATTATCATAATCGACTTGAACATTTTCTTTTTCGCTATGTTATCTAAATATATTGCTGGAAGATGACGTTAGTCAAGTTGGTTAGTGAGTTGAAGATTTATTAAATATTAAAAGATAATTTGGCAATATGAAACTATTACCAATCAATATTTGCAAACGATTCAAATGGCACAATATGTAATTAGTCCTCTACGAACAATGGATGAACAATGTATTTCTTGTGTTTGAAAGTTAACACCTATTTGTGCTTGAAAGTTAAAATCTATTTTTGATTTACCTGCTCATTTGCAAAAAAAACCGAAACCATGTCTTAATGTATGGTCAGAAATGATTTCAAATGTACTCGTGTTAATGTTACCATTTAAAAAGCAGTATATCTCTATTAAATTCTATAAGAATAATATGTTCTTTACATAAGGCTTTGATCGAACCTCTATTCATATAATGCTTGATATATATTTAAATATAATTAATTTACTATCTTTGTTATACCACAATCTCTATAGATAATTTACTGAATTGAAATTGAAAGACATTTACACAGCATTATATAATGGCTCACAGAGTTACATAAGCTTATTTTTCAGAGAGGGGCTAACTGTGTTATAAGATAGATCATTAGGCTTTGAAGGTTTATATGAAAGCCGCAAATTACTTTTGTACAACTTATTGTGTGTAGGAGTTTCTTGGAAGTTCAAAAAGAGTGCGGTAGAACAACGTCATTATGTTGCTATTATGTAAAAATACATTAAGTTATTTTATATTTTATTAAGACGTCAAATAATGTCATTATAAATTTCCTTTGTGAACTTCAGAAAATTATATAAGGACTAATGAGAGTGTCACATCTTATATGAATCATAAACGACGTTTCGTGTTTGCTTTTTAAAGTAACCACCCATACATACTTATAGAATACATACTAAAATAGATTATATAAGAAAACGACTATCACAGAATAATACAACATATGCACTATTGCGTATTTATACATTGCTAAGCATACCAAGGAATGACATATGATGAGTAGCATAAACTAATACTCTAAATTTTTATGAGGTTATGTTTATTTGCAACTGCATTATATAGAAAGAGGTTTAAAACAATTTGAATAAAAATGAGATTGAGAGTATTTATATGTGTCTCAACAGTCTTTCAGATATAAAGTAGAATGCTTTTCAACACAAGGTAAGCTTTTAGAATATAAAAATAAAACAAATATGGATAATCTTACCTAATACTCACATGTTTGTGTTTGCAGAGGAACTGCATTATATAGTAAAACAATAAATGGTTGAAGTACTATTAAATTTTTTGAGAAGTAGTATTTATATACTATATACGTTGATTAAGACGTTTTAGACTAATGTGGAGTAATAAACTGGACAACAGTGTGTTAAAACTGACTTTATTATACAGGTCACATTAAGCACGATGTCCAACACTGCCCAGTGTGATTGCCAAGCAAATGTATATGTATGTATATACCTTGGACTCAACTAAATGTCTATGTATTAAGTATCTGAAATAGGTGATTTTTCTAATAAAGAAAACGGAATATTTGAATGAAATATATCAAAATGTGAATATCACGTATCAAAATAACAACAAGCGGTTATGAGTCATATACATATATAAGTATTGAAAACTATTTGTGTATCATCATGCCTTCAGAGTTGATATTAAAACAACGAACTACCTTTGGTTTAGATAATTTTGTGCAAGAGTTTCTTGTGAATTCGAAAGTAATGTGGTAGAAAGATGTAATTATATTCATCATAGGAATAAATCCAGGGATGAGAAGATGTCAGCAAATATCATTGAAAAATTCCTTTGTGAGTTTCAGATAATTATATAATGACTAATGAGAGTGTCACATTTGATAAGCATCTCAATAGCTATGGGTATTAGTATTGTAAGACAAATAACTGATACATTGTAGGCAAAATGAAACATATATGAACAATAACAAAGATTATCATACAATAACACATAGATCTGTCGTATTGCATCAAGACCATTAAGCCAGATATTCATGGGTTAAACGGTCTTTGGAATACTCGATTTACAACTTTGTTTTTCAATAAAAGGAATGCTATAGATAATAAACTGATGTTATTCGAAGCATGATATGTAATTGATAACATATGTTATTCCTCTTTGCATTTTTAAAGATTTGTTTGTATTTCAACTGCATTATGGAGAAAGAGTATTCAATGTTTGAAGCAATGTGAGAGGTAGTATAATATATACGTTCATAAAGATTAATTATTATTAGACTAATTTTGAGAAATGAGCAGTAGACTCAAGTGCGGATGCAAACTATTATCTTGATCACACTTAGCGCGAGGAATAAAGCTGCACAGCGCGATGGTCCATTAAGTCAGCGAGAATAGAAAAATATGTTTATACTTGGAAACTCAATTCAATGCTCATGAAGCAAAATTCTAATATAGGAGATTTTCGAATATCTATCCAATCTAAGAAGAATATATCAAACTCACAAAAAGGTAAAATTATAGACCGTAACAAGGAGAAATGTGAATCTTTTACTGAATATCTGCATTAAAACAGCATTGATTTATACCGGTTATATCAAGATTATGTCTGTTAATTAATACAACTGTAAAGTGAATTTGCGTAGTTTGTGATGATTCATGCCAATTAAATTCGAAATATTTCTGAAATATATGAACCACAAATTCGATATATACGTTTCTCAATCATTGTGTTTTGGATGGATAATAAATCAAACTTTGAATTAATAGAGGATAAGCCATGTTTTATTCATTATTCACCTGTAAGTTATCTTAACGGCATTGTTTCAGAAAGAACATCATAACTTTCATACCCTTTCATACCTAATCATGGATTGGAACTCAACAGCCTGGGAAATCTTCCAACAGGAAGCTACCGCTTTTATAATATATAACTCACTTATGTGTATCGTTGGCATTATAGGTAATGCCCTCATATTATGGAAGTATCCCATAAAAGGAACTGTGAGAAAGACAGGCATTGTTGTTAAAGTATTAGCTTTGGTCGATTTACTCGCATGTGTTATGATTCCATATGCGGTTTTGTTTGAATTGAGTTTGATTCAAAATGAGGCTATATGTAAAATACTAGAGTTTATACGGCATTTTGTATTATCATCATCAGTTATGATGTTAGTGCTAGTAGCTGTCGAAAGATACATAGCTATATGCGTACCAAATATTGTACTTTCAACCCGCAAACACAAAGTGGTGTTTGCTGTCATGTTTACTATTCAATTCATTCTTGTCATACCCGTTTTGTTTATATCGGGGATAAATAAAAGTAGGCATCCATTAACATTAAAGTACTTCGATATGCATATAAATACGTGTTATTTAGATTTTTCATTTAGTTTCATGAGTATGCTCACAGGATTAACTTCATTGTTGTGCTTTTTTGGTTACACTTTCATTCTTATCATCGCATATGTTATTCTAATGCGCAGGCTGGTAATTCAGAACTACAAATCAAACAAAATAGGTAATGACGTACCCGCAGCAAATAACACTAATATAAAAAGTGTTATAGATATCCCATCTAATAACACATCTGTTGCTAGTCATGTACATGGAATCCCAGAGGAAATAAGTCAAAATAAATTGAATAAACTGGAGGTACCGCATTTGACTAGAGGAAATGATATGTCAACTTCCTTTTGTAATGAACCCAGCACTTCGAAAGTTCCAAATTCAAATTTGGTTACAAAAAGGAGCGCCAATCACAATAAGACACAAATAAAGAATTTGAAGAAACCTTTCAAATTAGTGTTGACATTTTTCATTGTAACTCTTGTGTTTATGATTTCCTGGACACCATATTGGCTATTTCGGTTTGGTATTTTTGAGTACAACCCGCTATTGAGCTATTCGTTTTTTATAAGCAATTGCTCCAATTTATTTGTGTATGTGTGCCTAAATGAACAGTTTAGAAACAAAATATTGAAATGCTGACTTATCTGGATATGAAGCATATAAAAAATATAAAATTTATATTTTTGGTGAACAACTGTATTGCTACAATTTCGTGGGATAGATGGGCATTTATGAACAGTTTAGAAACTAATGATTGAATTGTTGATATATTTTGATAACTATAGATCGTATATTTAATTGTATTCATCAAGTATAAATTGAGAGCTAAACCCCTTTAAATTGGTAATGACATTTTACATTGCAAATGCTAGCATTCATAATTTTATGGACACCATGTTGGTTGCTTCCTTTTTCTGTTTTTAATACATCCTCCTGTTGTGCTACTAATTGCTTTATAAGTATTTCCCCTTCCACGTTTGTACATGTTGGCTTGAATGCACAGTTGAACTATTGAATTGTTTATATATTTTGAAATGATGTTTTTCATAATGTTATGCGATTTTGTAATAAGTCTATTTGAATTGCACATTGAAATATTGTAACTCTTGTTTGTAAATAATGCGTTAGTTATATAGATTTAGCTCATATTTATCAACATTTCACATTGAAAGTGGAATGGGTTGGCCTATTACACAAGCTACGTTATATGTTCTTACACCCTAATGTATAAGGCTGCTTTTAACGGAATCAATCAACAAGTACCTTCTCATGTACTTGCTTGCGGGGCTTCACGGATTAGAAATAGGCTTGGATATTTGATCAGATGTGTTCCTTCAATTTTCGAATTGACAGAAAAGCTAGAATTATATACTTTGTGCACTAAAATGAACTAAACAAATAATGATAATTGTGACGGGTATTTGCAACACATCATTTTTTTCATTGTTAAAGGAAATTTCTGATCTGTATATTCATTTTCCAATTTAGATTGCTGTAAGACAAAAATGTTTAACGATATTATATTGTGTTTTCATCGAAAAGTGCATTATGAGCAAAAGGTAATTTCGTTTAATGGTATTAATCATTTATGTTTTTGATGATTACTTATGATGTTGTATCATGTGTTCAATACTAATTAAAATTAAAAACCTATTAGAATTTTTTAAATGAAACACTATTTACCTGTTTATATTCAAAGTGTTTAGAAATGGTTATTTATGAATTATGTATTGTGGTATACAGGTCTTTGCTTTTTTCCGATTCTTTCTAAATACTTACATTTAGATACATTTTCAGGATTGTATTCACTTTATTAATTAGATTCTATATGGTTTATGCTTCACAATAAAACATTTAAGCTGTTTTGTTTTGATCTAAAGAGTGCTTTATACAATTAGTATAAATAACGTGTTATGTGTTGTTGTTTCATTTCCTAAACTACAATATTTGATTATTTTATCTTCTAGTAGTTTATATTTTAGTAAATTTAATATTTGATTTTTAAAATAATGATATTGAGACGTTTCAGCATGAATAATTGTGTAACTGCAAATATAAATTGAGTCTCGTGTCTTCACCATAATATCAACAGCAAAGGCTAAATAAACTTTTTATTAGGCAGTATTTATGACAGTCTCATTAAAATACCGAATAAATCTATAATGCTAATTTGATAATATATACATTATGTATAAATTCCTTTGCATTCTTTGTAACATGCTTTATGAGTATATCGTTCCAAATTCGCCCCTTTGTAATAGAATAGTAGGGCTTAAAGAGTAAAATTATATTCCCATCTTCTCTTTTGATATATTTAAGCCCAAGAAGACTGCCACTAATTTCTCCTGGCATTGCAATTATCTGATTCATTACAAATTTATTTTTATAATCAAGCTGTGATCAAGCAGTTGTTGTATATGAAAAAGGGTTTATACCAGCTAAGCAGCAATGAAATCATTGCATATACATTAATTTATTAAGAAATAACCAAAGAGTCGTTATATATAAGCAAATGATTATTGGCGACATTTTTATACGTTTATTTACAGACTTGCAGGTCACTATTTTATGTAACTTTTTTGTTCAACATGATTAATAGCTGATTCATTATTAACAAGTAAATTGAAGACTGCCGTCAACTGACATTGCAATCATTTGCGCCATTACAAATGTATTTATATAACCAAACTTAAATTACTAAAAGTCACAATATACCAGGAGTGAACAATGCAATGGTTCTTTTAAGATATGTCATCCTATTGAAATGTGAATGAATTATCCCGATTTGCACAGTAAACCAGCATCACATTGTCTATAACACGATTTTTTATGTTATGTGGTGTAAATTTATAAAGTCTATTTGATTTTGAAATATTTAAGGAATGTTTTTTCTCTAAAATATTCTATAAGCAGCTAAATTGGTTAACACAAAACATAAACAACCTTAAAATGCTAATAATAATCACATATTTATTAAATCACAAACAAAAACACATAAGAAAATATCACAATAGTATCAAACCAAATTGAATATTGCACCTAGTCAAAGCAATGATGAATATACAAAAAAGTTGATTTTTCAAAACAAGGATTTTCAAAACAGTTCTTTACTAACTGGTAAGCTAATATAATTTTTCAAAAGAAAAGTTTCTATAACCCGCGTAAGCATCCTTTATATCGCAAATATTGTAAACCTCATATAAAGATATCATATTAGATTTAAATGATGTATTAAAAATTCATCGATTCATTATTATTTCACATCTTTGTTATTTTTTCTTTTAAACTGCCCAAGCAAATACAGATACAGGTAACGTATACGTTTTTCCAACAATGGTTTTGTTACAGAGTTCTAACTAATAAGTTCATATAATCAAAGATATTTTAAAACCATTGTAATTCAAACGGTTTTATATAAAATGAATTATGTTCATTTCCAATTTTAATGCTCAATTTGAAAAAAAAAACATCATCGATCTATTCTTTTTCAATATATATCTTTTTTATATTTAAATTATCCTTCTTTTTTTCTATTACATTCTGTATATATAGGTTGCTAGACTGCTTTAAACACAATAATTTAAATTGTCAAACATGATTTAGGATCGAAACCATATTGTGAAAGACAAATTAATTCTCATTTAATTATGAGTTCAATTAAAAGGAAATCTGGGTAAATTTACTGCTAAACAAGAGTGTTTATTAAATTGTTAGAAAGCAAAAAAAAAAAGAAAAACAAATGTTAAAAAGAAAAAAACATTGACTTGCATTTCCATGTTTTTACCATAAGCTATTTTGAAATGAACGATCAAATCTTTTCTATGTTTCTACATATTTAAGCAACCCACTATCTATAAGCATCAATATTATACTATTAGCTGAGTGAGATATATCTCACTAGTTAAAACAAGGGGTAATTCATATGCATACATTGTGATGATTATTTGTAAAAACATAAATGCATGGGTATATAAAGCTGCCCAATATATTGAGTATTGCTGTTGATATCACAGCTATAAATATAAACACATTCTAATTTACTGCAAGGCATGTGATATCACGCTAAATATTGCAAAACTATAAGATAAATTACAAATGCTATTTGTGGAACCCAAACAATGGTTAACATGACGGTAAAATATCAACAATAATGTTAGTGTGTTAATGAATTTGTTTCGATCAAATGTTTTTAATCAAGCCCGCCACGTAGACTAAACGTGTATATAGCCTTATGTACACTATCAATTCAAAGCATAGTATGGTGTTGTTAAGATGGCTATGTTGAACTCAATTGCAGTGCTTGTTATCCTTCTGCCACTGTTGCGTAAGTTTTCTATGCGCTTATAATATAAAAGTGAACCACATTTATGTGTCATATACAATGTATAAAACCGTTAAAAATGCAAATTAATATAGTTGTCAAATTACATTTATTCGTATGAATGAAAAAAAAGTGTTTTAGACTGTAATACTTTGAGATAAACAAGATGACGTATTTTAGACATTTTATAAATTGATCACTTATAAATGACAAAAAGTGAATTAAATTAAAACATAAAGATATTTCATAACATTTTATAAACTATATCAATATGTCGAAATCCATAGTAATATACTTTTCAAATTCCATTCACCCAATATTATTGGAAAAGGTGAATAACCTGAAGAATAACATAAAGCTTGATTTTATAAAGTATATTTATATGTCAAAATACATAGTAACATACTTTTTAAATTAAATTTACCCCATTTTATTGGCAAAAGGTGAGTAACCTCATTTATGAAAGATAGATAGGTTCTTTTGTGTATAGAAGTGTAAGCAATTTGGAGATATTAAAGCATTATCTTTTCGAATACGATTGACCCTGGCGCCTTATCAAAAACGTACTGAATACCCATTTTAATGAAAACAGAGAAGTTAATCAAAACTAATCAAAGAAGAATTAGCTTTGAAAACCGTTGTAAACATGGAGCTATTATATTCTCCATAGATGGGTTTTCGTGTCAGGAAGGCGTAAAGGAAAAACTGAAATATGGAAAACTAGCGAGTTTCATGTATTATGAAGGATGCGATAATCAAGCTAATCAAGGAGGAATTAGCTTTATTTAACAAGTAACATAGTTATGAGCAAAGAATTATTTTGTTTCACATAGATGCATTCTCGTGTCCAGAGGGCGTCAAGGAAAAACTGAAATTTGTTAGTTTATTTTTCTCGAAATGAAGTAACTCAAGTAAGCAGCTAGTGCACCGCCAGACATGTTCACATCAATAGATATC
>LQRL01146175.1:0-18458 GCA_001703475.1 Hydroides elegans | reverse complement strand
AACGCGTTTCGCCTTGTCACAGCAATTGTGCGTTGTGATACACGAACGCCACATTCTGATACAATAACTGCCGTGATAACAGATATATAGCGCGCCTATTGGCGGATTAATAACCGTGTACGCTACTGCTTTATTGAGCCCTAAACATGATCAATTAAGGCGATCGCGAATCAAACGCCTGTCAGTGCTTGTCTGAATTATTGCGTTGCGAGTTTTTGCACTTAGGGCTTGTTCACACGGGAAGCGACGAAACGCGGTCCGCGGCAATTTACTTATTTGTTCTTTATAGGACTTTGTCATTTTTTAAGAATCGCGTTAGAAAAGGTGTTCACACTGGAAGCGACAAGCTCAAAACGATAAATGTTTGACATTTAAACAAATGATTTACATAGACAAGTTGATTTGTTATTTCTTGCCGCAATCGGCGGTGCAAAAACGCAAGAGGCGATTCCTCACCGCCTCTCGCATTTGTGGAGATCATTTTATGAAAATTAACAGTTAAAAGTCTAAGAATCGTCCGCTGTCGCTTCCCATGTGAACACCTTGCCGCCCCATTTCCGTGTCTAAAACGCGTGTCGCTTCCCGTGTGAACAAGCCCATAGACGTATGTCTGATGATAAAATTCCTATATCAAAGATTTTCATTTTTTTTTTATAATTTCAAGATAAATATTGTTATTTGATAGAAAACCTAAATAAAAAACTAGATCAGATTTTTCAAAGAACTTTTTTTCAGAGATACTTCGCCATAAAAACATCCACTGACCCTAGTATATTGAGTCAGCAAAATCCGCGAACAAAATTGGACATAGAAAAGATTAGCTTTAAACTTCTTGACTAAGGCAGGTTATCAGGCGAGGATCTGATGACTAATTGGTGGGACAACCGACGCGGGCATCATCCTGTAAACTCCCGCCTGGTAATGTAAAATGTTAAAGCCAGTTTATAATGAAATGTTATGTAACAACTATTTATTCGAGGCATCGCATCAAAATTCCTTTGATAGTTCTAATTTATAGGTCAGAAATCATTTATAGGTAATAATTCAATATTGTGACGTCATGTAACGAGATATAAGCAATAAATCGAGGGAAAAATTGTCGAACACCTCAAATAACACTTGAAATTCTTCTTATCACTTTGCTATTTAAGGCATTCTACAAAGTGCCAGCACTTGTACCTACAATCCGACCCTACATAAAACAGGAAGCAAACGGGTGGAATATGAATGAATGGCTTGAAGGGCGCTCTTCACATGGTTATTTTTGCGATAACGATACCGAAATTATTCCAAATAAAAGCTTATCAAATAACTTTATAAAGGGTTCCATGCAAGCGCTTGCAAGTTCCTAATCATTTTTTATCTTTAAATTCAAAAGACTCTATTTGTGTTCTTTGATATGAAGTGTGATCTTAACTGTCGATTTTGCCATAATTTGACTAATTTTTTAAAACAATTAATTTTTTATCGATGCAAACTTCGGAATCAGATCCATAATTCAATCCAAGCAATTTCTTTTACGCACACAAATAAAGAAAATGGTTGATGCTTGATGCGCGGACAAATTTTGCGCCGATACCCCCTGCGTCTTTCTGTCGACGGAATATTTATTCGGATTAATAATTCCGCAATAAATGCTTTATTATGCGTTAAGATTGAGGAGGTGCAAATAACACGCTGTTGAAATATGACTTACTGTATTTGCCTGGATCTCTCAGTGTAATTTTCGAAAGAAAGAAGTTTTTTTCCTCGCCGATTTACTGTTTTTTTAGACTGTCAATATTCTTACTAAAGATGTGTCTTTTTGGTGAACCCTTATTCCAATAGTGAAACATCTTTCTTTAATTCAAAAATGAGCATAACATATTTTAGAACGTATACGTATCTTATGTTTATTTGTTTTAAGTTATATCACTCAGGTATTTATAAGTAGTGATTAAATGAGAGTTCTGTGCCATTCGCTGCCCCAATCAATATTTCTTGAGAGTCGTGCACCAAATGGTCATACATTTGTTAACACAAATTTCAGCACGTTAAATTGTGAGAATGCAATAACCCGCAGGTCACATTTTGACGCAAACTGTCTCGTAATATAGATACCTGATTAGTGTTTCCATGGAAACGAAACTACAGTGCAGTGGCGCGCGGGCCAAACTTCTCGATTTCTCTAACGTTTAGCGTTTAGCGTTTAAGGGTTTGCAAGATCCGAATATAGTGTTTAACGTTTAGCGTTTAACGTTTAGCGTTTAACGTTTAACGTTAAGCGTTTAACGTTAAGCGTTTTGCGTTTGATGAAAGGGCATATAAGAGATTAAGATAAGCACTCATAATGAGGTCCTTTATATACCCTTCACACATGTGGGTGGTTATGGTTTAGCGTTTAGCGTTTAGCGTTTAAGGGTTTAGCGTTTAGCGTTTGTGCGTTTAACGTTTAGCGTTTAGCGTTTGCCCCGAGAAGTTAGTAGTGCGCGCGACTGTACGTGATCGCAGCTCGGTAAATGAAAATACCCCAAAATGCTCCAGCAAGGCAGCTCGATAAATAGTTGATACCAAACATTTCTCAGGACACTTGTCTCCTCCCCTACCCAAATATAATGTGTCAACATATTCATTTTTTTGCGCTTCATCTTCCTCCCTCTGAATTTTAAATTAAATTTAAATTTAAATTGCAGGCGCCTTCCTGATCCCGTACTTCTCGATGCTGATCTTCGGCGGCATCCCTCTCTTCTTCATGGAACTCGTCTTAGGGCAGTTCCACCGCAAGGGCGCCATCAGCGTCTGGGGCATCGCGCCCATCTTCAAAGGTGCACAATTAATGGATTTATTTAAGCTTTGACTTAACTGCTTGTTTAGAAATGTTATAAGCATTTTTTATTATAATTTGTAAAATGTCCAAAATCACCATAATAAATGGCAAATATTATTCAAACGATTCAACAAGATTTTATCATGTCTCTATAGACTACAATTTTCACGCTTGAATATCATGTACCTTAATTCCTCACCCCTTTATCTTTATATCACCAAAGGCATTGGTATGGCCGAGTGCCTGATCGCCTACCTCGTGGCCTTCTACTACAACGTGATCATCGCCTGGTCCGTCTACTTCCTCCTCGCCTCCATCTTGTCCCTATTTCCGGGGCGCTCGTTGCCATGGACGTCATGTGACAACGACTGGAACACGTGGAAGTGCATCATCGGGGATCAGGACAATATCACCGATCGATATCTGGGTGGAGAGGGGATCGATTATGATTGTATCGTGGATGAGTTTAATAACACGGGTGACAGTGTTAAGGAGCTGATCGTGAATGGAACGTGTACGGAACCGGTGTATTTGAACAAGTCGTGTGGTATCAGTGGGGCAGAGGAGTATTTCGAGTAAGTCTTTTTTTGTCGTGTCATTTATATTGTTTTTTGCTGAAATAGTATATGATATGAAATGATATTAGATAGACAAATAATATGGTGAATAAATTGGATTTAAAGCATTTTTCAAGCATTTCGATGTGGCGCAACACAGATAAGTACTATGAGCAAATCTATGAGCAAGTTGTCTATGCAAAAAGCCAAGATATACCAAGGTCCCAATAAGCTGTAGATTCATTTTTTGGTAAACGTTTAAAGATGATATAAATATCACCCGTATCATATTTGATAAGATAGGCGGTCTGTGCGAACGCACTAATTGATGTTTCCACATATACATTTTTTACTCGATGTCAATAAACCAGTTCTGTTTATTTTTTCATTAAACAATATCATAATATTAAAACATCATACAAAAGTAAACATCGTATTTCGATGCGGCTCTTTTTGCACTTTTGTTAAGAGCTTTCTTGGTCAAATTAATTTGGTAAAAAAACGTTTATATTTTCATATAAATATTTTACAGGAGACACGTCCTTGGAATCCATCTAAGCGAAGGCATTCACGACGTGGGTCCGCCTCGATGGCAGCTCGTCATTTGTTTAATCATTGTTTTCTCGCTTCTCTACCTCTCGCTCTGGAAAGGAGTCAAATCATCAGGAAAGGTGAGACATGAGTCAGACATCGGGGAGGGGGATGGGTATGAAAAACGCTCTATTAATCTAGGGTATCTTGCAGATATCTATTATCACAATTAAAGTGAGCATGCAGAAATTCCCAATATTTTTTTTCTTCATTTTCCCTGAAACATTATCATTTCACTGGTTGGCCTGCTTGGTAAGAAAGTAGACCGCCATGATGATAACTGTATCAAAAATCACTATCAAGAAAAACGTATGATGAATGTAGGAGCAATTTCTATAATTTATATCTGCCAAAAAACCGAGGATAAAAATAGTCATACATGAGCCCATACATTTACATTTATAACGTCTTAGTTATTATTAGAAGTCTATTTTAATGCATTTATACTGATTTGCCCTTCAGGTTGTATGGGTGACAGCGACGATGCCGTACGTAGTCCTCACCATCCTCCTCATTCGCGGCGTCTTCCTTCCGGGCGCGTTCGACGGAATGCGCTACTTCATCACGCCCAGGATCGAAAAGCTCGGCGAACTACAAGTGAGTGTTTTTATCCAATCTGTGTCCACATGCACCAAAAAAGTTTAAGTAGATAGGTAAAAAGACAGGCAAATAGAAACATGTAAAGTAGATGCGCCATAGGCTTGTCAGAATGGGTTTCGAAAATTGGGTTGAATTAATCAATAAGAAGGGTGTATTCTCCCATTATCTCAAACTATGGTTGATAATATTTTCCTTTTCAGGTATGGTCTGATGCTGCCATCCAGATTTTCTACTCAGTGGGCGCGGGATTTGGAGTTCACATCGCATATGCCAGTTACAACAAATTCACCAACAATTGCTATCTGTAAGTAGAATTTAGATAAAAGCATAATTTAATGATTTAAATCACACTCATGTGTAGATTTAGTGACAATTAAGTCATGGCATTTGATATAATGCGTTTAACCCCAATTGGATATGTCCACATCGATAAAACTGGCATTTCAACATAGCTGCACACCGCCATTATTTTGAAATAACTACCAAGCTTAATTCAAACTTCCATTTAACCACCGTTTAAAAAAAAACTATTGTGTTTCCATGGCAGCGACTGCATAGCGACGGCGTGCATCAACAGCTTCACGAGCATCTTCTCGGGAATCGTCGTCTTCTGTTACCTTGGTTACATGGCGCACGAGCGAGGCCTAAACATCGAACAAGTCAATCAATTAGGTTCGTGGCGTTTCCGTTTTTTGGGCTATGCCAAAATAAATATATGAAGATCGTATGTTCATAATTTCAAACTTGTACTTATAAACGGATATAAATTCGACTCTTTGATAGTTGGCAATGAGCGTTTTGTGTATGCATAAAATTAAAGCATTTATTGCAAAACAATAATAATAATAATAAGAAGACAAGTGCCTATGAACAAAGGGTTCCATAGCAACATTCGAGATCGCAAATACATGTACATACCTATTGCAGGGGCTGGCCTGGTATTTAAGGTGTACCCCGAGGCGATCTCCCTCCTGCCCGGTTCCTCCGTCTGGGCCATCATCTTCTTCCTCATGCTCCTCACGCTCGGGCTCGACAGTGCCGTGAGTGCAACTAGTTAAATAAATATAAATTCTAAATCTTAATGTGCAACGTAAAATCGTAAATTCCTCGTATTAAGGGAATTGTGATATCATTTTTTAGAAATGCACCCATACAGTTGGTATACTGAAAATCATATATTGGTACTCCGTTTCCGAATTACATGTACTTTAGTATAAATACATGTACTAAAATCCCCAATTAAAAATGTATAGAACTATATAATTTGATCACCGTTGAAAAGCACATTATACTGAACAACATGATTTTATTATATTTGACAGATGGGCGGTTTGGAAGCCGTGTTGACGGGTTTGCGGGATGAATTGTCACCCGCGCTGAGAAAGCGAAAATACAGCAGAGAAATATTCACCTTTCTCGTGGTCGGATCTGCTGGCTTATTTGCCATCCAAAATGTCACAAATGTATGTTATGTTATGATGAAATAACATTGATTCAAATAATATAATTCCTAATTGATAATATATTTGTTTTGAAATCAAGATTAAGGTTGATATAAAATGTGTTTTTTTTTCAAAAGAAAATGAAAGTGGGAAATTTCGTGGAATGTCGTTGGCTCCGACTATTTTTTTTATCACGACATGATTTTTGCCACGAAAATAAAATTGACATATCAATATATTGACGATTACCTTTGTGCTTATCTCAATTCATATACATTCTTTGCAGGGCGGTATGTTCCTGTTCACGATGTGGGATGGCTTCGCAGCCGGGACGTCGCTCTTGCTCTGCGTCTTCTCGCAGGCCATCGCCGTCAGCTGGTTTTATGGTATGACAAAATAGACATCCTTCAAGAAAATAAAAACAACTTTTAAAATCAATTTTTAAACTTTTCATTATGATTTAGATAGCACATCTGCTATATGGATCGCATAATTCGATTTTCGGTTTTTGTCACAGGAATGGACCAATTTTGCGCAGATATCAAAAAGATGTTGGGCTTTATGCCTTGTTTTTACTGGAGAATCTGTTGGAAGTTTATCAGTCCTTTATTCTTATTGGTAAGTTAATTCAACATTTCAAATATATACCCAACAATGTAAAAAACAGGATTTAAAATATGTTATAACTTGGTTTCATTCGGATGGTCATTTATTTAAATGTGAGGAGTGTAATCAACTGGTGGACCTCTCAATGGAGCCTGTCAACGATAAAAAGTGGGAATACAGATAGCTATCCCTTCTAATACCTTCTGTTCTCTTCCACATTTAGTAGATAGGAAAAGAGCATATGAACACACCGCTGGGACAACGATTCAGTCTGATATTATCACCCCGCATTTTTACACGTTTTTATGACGTAACATTCTATAACTATCATGTCATTCCGGAAATAAATGACGTCACGAACAAAGTTCAAGTGCACGATGTGAGAGTATAAAAGTGTGGGCTATAACACCAGTATGGCTCGTTGGTCCTGTGCGCATACCCTCATTTCCTATCTACTGCTTTTGTACCTTTATAGTTTGTGATCACTGCGAGCATCATGGGCACTGAGCCCCTGATGTACGAGTCTGGCGTGGTGAGCTACGTCTTCCCGTGGTGGGGCAACGCCATCGGTTGGTTGATCGCAGTCACCTCGATGGCATTGATGCCGGGTTATGCCATCTACCGGCTTATCAGCACTCCAGGATCTCTCAAACAGGTTCGGGGGCATCTGGAGTCCAAATTCATTGAACTTAATATGAAGATGGATATACATGTATATATATATATAATTTAAATTCAAAGTGAAATGATAAGATAGAATAAATAGAAATTAAAGCAAAATGTCATGAAATGTCACTAAATAAAATGTCTTCTGTTTCAGCGTATAGCCATTTGCATTTCTCCTCATTGGGAGCATGACGCTATAAGGGAAGGAAAACCTGTAAAGCGCTTTCAGGTTAGCACCAATATCAGTTTAATTCGATTATGACTAATTAGTTATATCTTCTATTGTTTTTTTATAAGTGACAATAAAAATCCTTTTATAAGACATACAACTATATCTGTTCAATTCACATATATTTCGATTTTTTTAAACCTTTTTTTTACAGATCTGGCATTGGTTGTCTCTGGGCGGAATCTGCTCCACGCAGCCAGCTTCGGATTGTCCCCGGAGCAACGGACAGCCTGTATGATTGTGAGAAAATCGAAAATGTGTATAATGAACTGTGTTGTTTGAAGGTTTATGTAATTATTTAATTTTCATGAGCATTTACTATGTGCAAGTCCTGCAAATATTAAAAAAAGTAATTATTGGAAATTGCGTAGATTTCTTGAAATATTAGGGTGTACATATGCAATTCACATTAATCTAAATGAAGCAAGAAAAAATACGATATTTGGAAATTAAATAGCAAGGTATGAATATCTTCCTTAAATGAACAAATATGAGGTTCCCTTCCCCTAGGACATTAGATCCTTAGAACTGCCTGATATAGAGCTCACTGGTTAGAAGCACATGGATCTAATGGTGTGTGACGGTCAACCTGCAAAACGTGATTTTTGGTGTTTGATATATTTGTCTGTTGTATAAAGATAATACCATCAATCCGATGTTTGGGCGCATAATAGGATTTCTTACATGAGCGCGGACAGATGCGCTCTTTATGTTATTTACAAAAAATGTTTTAAGCAATCCAGTTATGTAGTAGCAACGAGCGATGATAGTCAGATGTAAAAAATGTTCAACCAAACCTTAACGAATATTAACATGTTCAGTGTAAAACAAAACAAATACAGTAAAAATAACATAATTATCGTAATCGCGTATTTGGAAAAGACAACTATATATTTTTTTCTACATTTCTACAAAAACCTAACGATAAATCAACCACTTATCAACTTTTTTGGACAAGCATAATAGGTATCACAGAAACAGTATATTGCAACTAGTGAATTCATTTTTTTTTGTTTGAAAATGTATATTGATTTGTGTTTTTATAAATATATTTGTATTGCTAAATGGATTATTGTTGTCGGTTATTTGAATATTGGTATTGTGAAATGTTCATTTTATTCACTTCACGTTTTTAGACCTAGTCAATATATAGGCAATGAAACCAGAAATTATTATTTTACATGTACATTATTTTGTTTTAATAAGCACCTGTTATTTACACGAGTACCTCATCAGTTTGTAACCTTTATATACGATTATTTAATAAAATTCAAACTATATTTTATGAAAGACAGACCATTTGCGCTTATCTTTAAGTCTGCTATAACTTAAGTTCTGCTATGATTGTTTAAAATACATTCTTTTATTATCTATTTAGGTCCATATATGCATTTTGATTGAATGTATTGCGCGACTCCAAAATTATTGAAGTTCATTCGACATTTATGTTTTTGTATGGATGTTATCTGTTTTATTAATGTATGTGTATTATATTTATATACAGATGTTGATGTATAGACATTATTACAACAAACCAGTTTTTATTTAATTTACAATGAAGTTAATTGGACTTTGTGTTGCAAGTGTTGTATCAACTTGAAGATACCGAATTTAACTGTAAGATTTGTATAAAAACGGAACATATACTTTTTTTCTCATTTTCGTATTCATGTGTATATGATTAGAATAAATTAGAAATGTATTATATGCGTTTTTATTACATGGTTGAAGCAATATACAGGGCAATATCTCCCGGTCAATATCACTTTTGATATTGCCCGGTAGGGCCGCCCCTTTATATTTTCAAATTCCAAACATAAATTTCATGTAATAAAAGGAATAAATTCCTCAGGATCCATACCAAAATGTTTATTGCCCCTCGGGATAGACCTTCGGGTCAATAACCATTTTGATATGGAACCTTCGGGTATTATTCCTATTTTATGACTGTTTTGCATCCCATGTACCTTTTACAACAAGCAAAAATTGATGTGAGTGACCTACATGAATATGACGGCACATTTCATTCTGGCTTTTTGGAAAGAGATGCTTATTTTCTGGAAGCATAGTCCATTTATTATTTGAATATTTGCTATAATGGATAGGCTTCAGCTATAACAACAATTCATTTTATACATGAATAAAAAATAAGGGTTGTTCAGCGATATCCAAATTTAAACTGAAACGTGGCATATACTGTACGAAATTGGCCAAGAGAAATGTGACAATAATTCTCCCATTGACCGTGGCATAGCTAGGCCCGAGAGGAATCGGGAGACACTTTGAACGATGTCTTTTTGCTCAACATGAGTCTTGATCTGATAAGTGTATTCTCACTGGGGGTGGAGGTGTATTTATGGTGGAAACATTCAAAGATAGATGACGTCTATTTAATTGCCGTATGATTCAACTAACGGTTAATCTTCAGATGATACTCCTTGCCTAATCTATATTAAGTTAGAATGAGAAAATTAAATATCAGCTGAACTTTTATCTTAATGTCAAAAGATCCAAATAGAAAAAGAGACACTATACATGGGTTTAAAGGGGAGAAAATACAGTACCAAGGATTGTTAAAAGGTTTGAAACGGGTTATCACATGTGTCCGTTTGTAGATCTGTGTACGAATGCGTCTAAAATGGCATACAATTAAATCTATACAAACTCATGCAATATAGTTTATATATTATATAATTATAAAATGAGCAACAGGATAAAAAATAGAACATATTTCTCCCTTTGCCCTCGATACACCCCTGAACATGTATTTTCGAAGATGCGATTGTCCTCCATTTGATTTAACAAATCCATCAAGGGACCCGCACTTCGGGGACAGTGCGAGAAATCTTCTCTGAAATCTTATTTTCCTATTTAGACAACAATGCACCGACGCATCGGTATATATATTATATATAGTCGTATATATATAATCATTTCTTGGAGGAAACCATCTTAATGTGTTCCGTTTATGCTGAACAGAACATTTCTATGTAATAACCATATATATTCTTATACGGATTTTGCAGTTAGCAGAACTGAAGTTAGCTGTTATTATTGCAAAATGTTAAAGTCCTTTACTTAAAAAGTTAAAATAATTATTTAAAAAAACATTGGAATTCGTTTGCTCACCATCAAGTACAATGTTTAATGTGGAAATTCTTAGAACCTTGCAACCTTCTCAATATAGGACAATCAATGGTTCCATGCATACAACTGCTAGCTCAATAGATCACCTTTGCGTAGAGGTTAAAATGTGTCATATGCGACGCCTGATCCACGTCACGTGACCAAATAAGATTAAGAATAATACAAAATATGAAACATTTCAGCCATGAAACCCCGATAAGATTTTGCTTTATCAAAGATCTTTTATATTTTGTAAGGAAAGGTTTCTCAAAAAACATTTGAAAAGTCAATTTAGTGCCTTTATGTACGGAACCCTTCGATGGTAAAAGGGTGTTAATCATCCCCCTCTAACATAGGGATGTACCCGCAAAGTGTAATATGCCTCTCGCGCCCACTTTTAAGATGATTTGGGAATAAAAGAAAGACGCTCCTGATGGTTCCTCAGTTAACTGTGAGATAAAGTCCAGCTCATGACCTTAGCTCATCTAAAAGGACTAAGAATTTTTGGTGATGAACATTAGCTATTGCAGTTTTATTAAGGACTAACCAAAATATCTGGATATTAAATGCAACGCAATTAATAACGATAAGGTATGTTGTATTTTTTTTTTTGAAATTATAAAAAAATACAAATTTATTTTCGTACAATCAATATAAATTCTTTCTAATGACTTTTCATGATGATTTTTCATTACATGAATGCAAACAGAAACGGAAACTGTTTAAAATTCAACTTATGCGAATAATCATTGCATGTGAATATCATAGTGTTCTGGTTCCATCACGAATGTAATAATTAGTAGAGCTGTGACTCATGCTAAGGCCCCAATGCTCACATAAATTGTAACCATCTTATTTCACCCTTAGGAGTGATACACATCTAAAAAGATGATTGGTACTTTCTTATTTGAGCGTTATTTTGCTCTAGTCAGTAGCTGATATCATTATGATAATACAATGTATATATGAACTACACGTCAGGAGTACCCAACGGGCCATTTTTTAAATAGTGTCTGATTTTACTGAATCTGGTCTGAAACGAATTCTAAACTACTTTAAACCTGATAATTATTTGTATTTATCGAATGGTTTTATTCTTAATTTGCCAGCAAGGAACACAAAAAATATCATGCCAGCAACTTAGCACACATTTGCCAGCAGAATAAATCATTGATATACAGCAGTGTTGATTTTGCGCATAGTTTGAAAAAGTGTCTTTTTGGACTTTGTTATGTAAATCTTATATATACAAGTGCATCACACTAATTATGCTCTGCTTAAACTCGATTTTATTACAAACAAATAACGTTATAGGCTATTAGATACATATTTATAACTTGGGTTTTATTCGTATAAAATGCCAGGAAAATACGAAATATTTGAAATACAATATTTTATCTATTCTGTTCTGTGAAAATGCCAGCAAGATAGATATTTGAAAAGAATAGATATTTCACAGAATAAATCGCTGGGTACTCCTGACACGTATATCAAAAAATGAAACGCTAGGCACTGGCTTAACAATGAAGACGGTAAATCTAACATAACGCTCTATTTTCTATGGCAAATATGGCATAAAATGCAGTTAAAACTAAACAGCAATGATGTTTCATTTCTTTGGAAGATAAAGTTTCATACAGAGTATTGCTTATTCATTGATTTCAACATTGTAAAAGAAAATTTTGAGCAGTTTATTCTATGTGTATCAATTGATATACATGTATAACAATTGTTCACATTTGTATTTTACAGTACTAAAACCCGCTCTCTCCTCAACCATCCCACAATCCCATCATCCACACTGATACGAATCATAAAATGAAACTTAATGTACTGGTATACCGATGAAGACGTTATATCTTTATAGCATTTTATTTCATTTTGATATTAGGGAAAAATTAAGTTTATACTAAAAACAATGATTGATATTTTTTTGGAAGAATAACTTAATTCGTTTAAAAAAGAATCTATTGACCACGTCGTTGTTTAAGACATTTTAAGTATTTCGTTTTCTTGCGTATCAATAGGTATATACCAATACCCATTTGTATTTTACAGCGCTAAACGTCGCACAAGTATACACAACCACTCCATAAATACCATCAACCATTACCACACCATGCGCGCCAACATCATCAGCTTCCTCGTCAGCGTTACGGCCATATTGGCCCTTTGCTTCCTCCAAACGAGCGCGGGCTACTGGGTTGGTCCCGTGTGGGGCTACGACGGAGAGAATATGGGCGACGATTACTTTGCGGAGGAGGTCAAAAGGATACCCGCGGATATTGATGTGCCGCCGTTTATGGGTGAGTGGATAGGGTTGGTTTGTGATTTAAAGTTGTAATATTGCTTTGGATTTTAATTGCGTTCTTATTCGGTGGTTTATCACACATTGCAACTGGTCACTATGTGTCTTAAAATAACATGTCTTTTGTTATATGTGAAATTGTATACCAGCTTTCGTTGCTGGAGTCAGATAAACGTCGGCTCAACGCCACATTGCACTGAGATATAAGAACGAATCAAAGGTCTCAAAATGTCTAGAAAAGCGCCTTATTCTTTGATCACGAGAACGATTATTCATTATCATTTTATCGATATTGCATCAACCTCACCCGATATTTTAGAGGAAACTATTTGATTTATAGCAGTTTTGTTGATATGTGTACATATATTCAAAAGCACAAAGCGTCTATTTATTTGTGCGACACCGAGTGTAAAATGTCACTTAATCCAAGAAACTAATTGACATGTTAAAATCAGGTTCAATAAGCAAAATATGTTATATCATATTTAATATTATAATTGAACTAATTTTTATGAAGATTTACACGTATTATAAAAAGCCCACTTAACGTCGCATATGCGCTGATCAAATTCAATATCATTAATAAATAAATATGAATAAAATATCTTATCCACAAACCCCTGTATATTTTAGAGGTCCCTATTTGGTCATAATATTCCGCAATATTTCGAACTGCGAAAAATTGCTTATCACTCCCTCGAGAGATTTCTTAAAGAATGTGAGCAAGGTTAAATTAGTGCCGAAAAAACCTTATGATTCCGTGCTCCAATAGACGTCATAAATACGTTGATTAAGTTATAACTCGGTATTACGACCATAACGTTGCATCCTAAGCCTCGCTATGCTCATCACCTTTGTCCAAAGAAGGGCGAGATCGGCCTCAGCTTGCATGGCAAAGGGCGATAAATCAAGAAAAAGGGAAGTGCCGTTACAACACCTTGTTAAACTGGTCAAATGCTGATTAATTATTCAAAATTGGTCGTCGCTACAAATACGCCCATGAGCGAGTTTATATATTTTTGTTTCTTCCGCAGGCTATGAGCTACAAATTAATTAATTAATTTGGCAAGAGTTTTTATACGCTTCATAGGGGTTATATCATATCTTTATTGGTGTTAAACATGCGAAAATGTGATCAAATAAATGTATTAACAGTCATTTTTACTGCATTTAGCACAGCTAACATAAATAACATTCGAGTTGTTCCGGTCAAAATATATGTTATATTATCAGGGTTAAAAAATTATTTCCAGCACAGGTCCGCCATTTTTCGTATGTGGTATAGCAATAAGCAAAAACAAAAAGTCAAAATGAAATAATCTCTTTTTTTTGCTCTGGACCCTTTCTTTGGCTCTTGTAAGGGAAGGCACGAATTTAATTGTAACAATTTGATTTTCTAAATTACTGTAACGATATTGCTTAACATGGTATATGATAAAAAGTACGTCGGACACCAGAGAATTCCTTTCAAATCTGGTCACTATTTTACATCGTTAGACGTTGCCATTCGATTGTCTGGGGTAAGTCAACCGGATGTCATAATTGGTTGCTAAGGGTTGAGCATCGTTGTTCCATTGCATGACTATGGATGCAACGAGCTCCCGCCGAACTTGTTCTCGTTTAAAACAGAGCGACAAATAAGGGTCGGGACAATAATGTGGTCCGAATAAATCCTGTCAAAAAGTCGCATACAAGCAAGTCATTAAAAAAATAAACTTCTTGACCGGATACCGTTCCAAATATAGTCTTTGCCATATTCTTTAATTTCATTTAGCTGGTACATATACATACGTAATATGTGCAATCGATAGCGTTATTCAACAATAACCTTTGCGAATTTTCTCGCCAAAAGCCGAAAAGAAAAATGCGCCCGATTGTTTTTTTTTTCAAAAGGTCAAGGCGAAGAAAGTTGGCGACAGCTGCGTCTGCCAACGAGATCTCTCTCATCGTGCGCCGAAGGAAATTGTTTCATGATACATGGACACAAAACTTGCTCTTTTGCCCCTTTTGTTCTTAAAAGAGCTAATTTGCCCAAGAAGCCTTTTTCTGCATTTTGCTGTCTGGACATGGGATGCCTTTTAATGCTTTTGAGTCTTTTGTGAATAGGTATTGGCAGTATGCTGGGCAGACACATGCAAAAGAGATCCGAGGACAACAGAATTGCCAAGTTTTATTGTGTGCCCGAAGATACAAAAGGCTGCAAAATGGGAGGTGAATATATAAATTTTATGACATATCTCAAATGTTCACAATATGCTGAAGAACAAAAATTGGTTATGATTTACTTTCCATATATTTATATTTTAACATAACACATTCGTGGATTTTCAATTTGAGTTTTGATTAAATAGAAACATAATTATATCCATATGTTGAATGAATAAAATATCATTAGATTATTTGATCATAACTTTATAATAAACTTCTTTCTATTGTAAAATATTGCGAATGAACTGAGAGCAAAACACTGCAATTATTAAGGTCTTGCCCTTTCGTATTCCAGGAAAAGGACCGACAGTCTTCAAAAAGATCTCGGCCAACCTGGCGATCTGCGTCTGCTATTGTCCGTCAGGCTACGTGCCCAAAAAGGGGTGTCTGACCGGCTGAGTTTTTTTTTCGCGGAAAAAGTTGCTTCAATATTATTACGATACCATGAATCATTAATATTTCAGTGAGACCAGGATAAGCAATGAAATAAGGAGATATCTTGGTGTCAATTGTATTATTATCATTTATATTCGTAATTAACTTTTCCTTTTTCCTTATATCGATATCGTTGTCTTCAATTATTTTCGAAACAAAACAAACAAGGCTATTTTTTAAACGAGTAAGCAAATCTTGACGGAATATAAAGTAAGGATGATATCTTGTGTTGTATTTTTGTAAATAAATTGTACAAAGTTACCTCCGGAGAAATGACTCATAATGTGCTTGATTTCAACCGATAGTAATAATCGGGTTTAATATATTGGGTATTTATTTCAGACCTGCCATCTTCCGCTTAACATTTCACTATGGCACAATTTCGTTATAGGCTATTTTATAGCCAGATCAAATGATTCACGAAAAAGATTCAAGTAAATAGTCCAGATCAAATTATAGAATATGCTTAGACCTGTCTAAATCTCACATTCACAAAAAATAATATATTTTAATGGAACTTTTAAATTGATTGTGAAACATAATTTAAATTACCATTGATGGATAGTCTAGCAAACGTAGATATTTGCCTTATATTTATGGAACATATATGTATCTGTACATAAATTACTGTATATGTACAATCTTTAAATATAAATTAATTTGCAGATTTATCTTTTTTTGCACAAGGGAAGTGCATCCTTTTTAATTGCAGTTATTGGTGGTTAATTATTCATATCACTTATTGTTATTCTAACATGACATTCCAATACGGGTTCAACTTCTCAAAATGAATTACGAAATTTTATCTTAAGGTAGACCGTTTCAAACTGAACTGCTATTATTGTTCAATCGCAACACATATAAAGTTTTGTGTATTTGGTATTGAATTTGAATTTATCATCCATCTGGTATTTCATTAAACAATAAAAGCCTACTCTTGGGAATGAAGAAATTTAATATAAACGAGTTTCATTCAAATTGTTTATTGAAGCATTCTTTCATCAAGAAAAACAGACAACAAATGAAATTAACGAACCGAAACATTCTCAACACCCGATACAATGTATTGTAACCAGCAAAAATCAATAACAAACAAAAGTATTGAAATGAATGTCTTACAAAATAAGACAATTATACATATATGATAGAAAAAAGTTCAACAATATATGCTACATCACAAATAAGAAAAAAAAAACACACAAAAAAACTGTTAAAATAGCAAATTCCTTCTTTTTTTTCATAGCAATTTGAAATCACACGAATGTAACATTAACTTTGTATTTCAAACCTGATAGAATGTTACGAACTACTTAACTGTTTCATATCATACCATCATAATTCATTAACCGGTAAGGATAGATAAAAATTATCTTAATTGACTAGATTAAAATCACCAGATAACTGGCTAATATTACAACAGTTACTTAATAGTGGCAATTTTAGAAGATATTGCTTTTTATTACATGTTGGAAATCGAAATATAAAGAAAATTATAGAAATGGCACTGGAGGGCAATACAATGCTGTATCGGCACTCTCCAATTACAATCAATGAAGACCACACTAAAATGGCATTCTAATTGCTTTTATTGACATGTAATAAACAAAATACAACATTCAGAAGCCGTACATATGCAGTTATTGGCACTCAGACGTGCATTTCAGATGCCCTCAGCCTTCGGCTTCGAGCATCTGAAATGTCCATCTTCGTGCCAATAACTTCCATATGTACGGCTTCTTCATGATGTATTTTCAATTTATTATGAATTTCCAATGATTAATGAAGAACAGGTATAAGAAGCTATACAGCACAAAAAGATACATTGTAATAGGCCTGCTAAATATATTCTTCAAACTTGAGCCACAACCTCTTTCTCACAAAGTCTACGTTATATCGTACAAAAATAATCTCAATGACATATTATCATCATAATCAACCATGTATTAATGCATGACACAATGCGACAGAATATCGACATAAATTCATATTTTTTTCATTCAAATCTTAAACTTCGCTACAGATGTATACATAAAACCACATATACCGTAATTTTCAAAAAATAATCCGACCCGGAACATAATACACACCCCGACATCTGCACTAAAACTGCGGACATATCTAAATTTCAAATAACAAGCACCCCTAGTTCATCCGGAAACAATGACTTTTTAAAAATTATTTTATTATTCAGTTATTGAGAGAAAACGGTATACGTGGCTTAAAACAAAAATGTATTCTTATAATAAATCCTTGAACAACCAAATATCTAAACAGCATCATAGGCTAAAAAAACATTTTAAAATGATGATGCGATATGTCATATAATTATTGATCATACAAGAATAAGCAACATACGTCAAATGCAGAAATTTCCGAATTCCATATCTTAAAGCACACTTCATAATTGACCATGATAATTTTAGCTATAGTTGTCCGACTTATAGAGTTTTCACCTAGGACATCGTATGTGTAGGCTTAACATGTGAAAGGTTGCGATGTGCAATTTTTAAAATTCATCTTTTGAGATAGCATACATGTATGATACTAATTATTTGAAATAACAGATTTAACATATCACTCCCTGCATAACTAGACCCAAACTAAGCCCAACGGAACTAATAAATAGCACATAAAACAAGATTGTCAAGGACAATGACCCAGCTTTAGTTTTATCTTAGCCTTGAGTTTTTTAAGTACTAGCAAACGCGTTATTTTTAATTGTATTAATGTCACTCAACAAGTAAGTGTTAATGCAAAAGCTGGTATAAAAGTCATATGTTATCTATTTGTTTCACTTTCTCCATATAAACAACAATGAATAAAATATTTATTTTTATATCATTATACCATTATTATAAGGAATCAGTGGTACAAGCTGGGATTC
>LQRL01146167.1:11168-23143 GCA_001703475.1 Hydroides elegans | reverse complement strand
GTTTGACAGTAGTGCATTAAAGCGTGAAAGAAAAACAAACAGATGCCACCTATGCTTGGGCGACATAAACAACAATAATACTACATGTATTATTAAAACAAAAATATCAAATGCTCAAACATCTTAAACGAGAAAACTTGTACACAATATATAACTTGAGGATTAGATAAAATTGATCAGAGCAACATTTGACATCGACGCGTTACATCGTGTGGCAATAAATATTGCTTACATCTAAATGTCACATATGTTATATTTACTACAAAACCTTTGTTCACGTTTTATCAGTAATAACGTTTATCCGGAACTTTATAGACATTATAATTAAGATATCCAAAGCAACAATAGCAAAACATTACATGATCGCAGCATTTTCTAACGGATTTTTAAACTGTCTTTAGTCAGCAAGTAATGTTGAGATTGATGTTGTTACTAGGCTCTAGCCGAGTGGGTTTCGTTCCACACAAAATGGAACAGAAGGACTAATTTATGCGCAAAATGTCAAGGGGTGTGACAATTAGTCTACTTGAGTGGAGAACGAAAACATATCATCACATGGCTTATGTTACAATTTTCGATTCTTAAAATAACGTTTTTATTTCCGTTTCAAGTATCGCGATGAAGAAAATGATGATTAGGCTATAATTTCGTTGGTTGCTCCAGGTTAAACATGAACATCACACATAAAGGTTAAAATAATACCATAAATTCTGTTTTTTTTTCACATGAGTTGTCATCCAATAGATCGCAAAATGTTTCATTATTATCATTATATCAAAACTGTATATAAAAAAAAAACGATGTCGTTTTTCGGTATTGCATTTCATATAATTAAATTAACTAGAACATTTAATAACTGCATATTACCACAATTGTATTCAATAAAGCACTTATAAATAACCAAAACATAACAAATTAGTTCATATAACAAAGCAATAAATAGCACGAATTCACAGACAAAAAAAGTTACATCTCTTTGCAATAAGGACAGCCTTGAATTTATATGTGCTGCAATGCACAAATCAATTATAATTGTAGCTTATAAAGAATTCTTATAAATAAACATATCCAGGCTATACAGTGCATTTTATTCAGGACATCAGGGCAACTTACAATAATATTTAATTTTGCATTTGGGGCATGTTTAACAATATGTTTTATTTGAAACATGGTTATAAAAAAATATATAAGAGCAGGTCATTTTTGATGTTGAATATGGTAGTTTTGATTCTTGAATCAAAGCATCTGTCCGATCTTATCATAAAAGTCGCACAATATATTCATTTCCAAGGCAAATTTCAGGAACGCTTCTTCATGGAGAAATCCAACGGCAAATCATTGGTATCCGCAGGTCTGGCCACATGTGTAGGCTGTGGTTGCCTATAACACGGTTTCACTGCAGAAACCTGCTTTACCCCTGACGTATCAATGACTGGTTGTCCTGGTAACGATGCCTCCTGTTGTATGAGCATTTGTTGTTGTGCTGTAGTAATACTGCCTTGGTGATCAGTATCCATATTGGCCTGGGTAGCAGTAACGTAGTTGCTCTCGGTAGCAGTATCCATGGTATTTCCTTGGTTACTATTGGTACCATCCTGTGGCTGAATATACGCACAATTGATGACGTTAACGCCAACATAAACAGGCGATTGTTGATCTCTTTGTGAATTATCCACGTTATTTGCAGCATTAGCCTGAACCTGCGGTAGTGCATATCGTACCTTATTCTTAACTTTAAACTGCTTCACTGGCTTTGCCACCCACGGATTAGCCTTATGTCGCGCCACGAAATTCGCATTAATCCTATTAGGCATCACATGACCTTTAAATGGCGGCCGTATCAACTGTGACGTCATTTTGCCCTGAGGCATGGCTTTAACGAACTGCGCCGCTGCTGCTACATTAGAGTTAGCAGACACTCTAAATTGCTGTTGTTGTAGCGAAGCCCTAATTTGTCCACCACCCCTAGCAACCAGGGCCTCCTTAGCAACGCCTGGGACACCCGTGTTTGTAGCAGCGAGCAATGGGTTGCTATGCAGTGTTGGGTTGTTATTGACGAGCTCTTGAATCGATACGATTGAAGCTAAAGCGTTGCTAGGCGACAGAGGGCGACTAGGCGCAATGGCATTCGATTGTAATTGTGCATTTGTCTGTGACGTCACAATGGCATTTGTGACTGCGCCTCCTGTTATGCCTCCCGTGCTGCTAATGGAATAGCCTTGTGAGCCCAGGTTACTATGGTTACTCATAGGGTTTAGTGTAGGCATTAAGCCGCTGCTAGATCCTACTGATGCATTAGGGATAACTATTTTCGTGACTGTGTTATTGTTCATTTTAGGGACAACCATTTTAGTTTGTGTTGTCGCCGCACTGTTAGTTATTAACGAGGGGTTAGGAATCGTTGAGAGATGGCTAGACAGGGCTTGGCTGTTAGGCATCAACATGACAGGTCCATTTTGGCTGCAGCCCTTCATTAGACCCTTCTCAGAAGCACCAATTTCTGACGGTGAGTTGTCATTGTGGGAATGTGTCAATGTGTTAGTGCGGGCGGTTAAGGCCTCTTGGGACACCAGTAATTGGGGCTGAATGTGACCAGGCAATCTCGATTCGTTCGATAAAGGTCTGACTTCAGGGGAATATGCTACTTGGACCGACTGATTTCGATTTATTTCCACAGCGTTATTAATGTTTGGCTGTTGTGGTTTTTCACCAAGCGAGCTGTATAGTTTTTGAGTAATACTGTGCAGTTTACCGCGCTTCTTTTCCTTAGATTCTCCACTCGAACGCTTCTTGGACCCGGACGATGGACTAGACTCTATTCCATTGCTAGAATCTGGAGAGTCGGGACTAGAATCTATCACAACTGTGTCTTCGAAAGAAGTGCCGCTTGGATTAGGAACTTGTCCCATATAAGTTGAATTTGGAGTTTGAGTTAAATATTGCATTTGTTGTGCATTTTGCTGCACAATTTGTGACGGATTAAGATTTTGTTGCGAAGGGGCTTTGATTTTGTTTCCAGTGTATACTATCGACTGGTTACTGTATACGTTTCCACCGGAAACAAAATGTGTCAACGACACAGCCTTATTATGAACATGAGTACTATTCACTGTACTGGATACTGGTATCGTACCATGTGTACTTCCAATCATTTGCGCCAGGGATACTGTTCTCTGACTAGGTACCTGTCCAGTACTACTGTTTGGTAACTGTACCATTTTATGTACCTGAGTACTTGACACAGTACTTGACGCTGGTACCTTGTTTTGACTATGTATCATAGTACCAATGGCACTATTTGTAACAAGGGGCGGTTCACTCATACTGAAAACAGCGGGCTTGGCAATTCCAGTCTTTATTGGGCGATTCGTATCCAACAGTGTTACGGTTTTATTTTTGGCCGCCGAAAAATCGTCCGAAATTCGTTCTATACACACATGACTCATGGGTGCGGCTCTTTGTGGTGTCTTGTTTTGTTTTGCTGTTGACTGAATGAATTTCTCAAATTGTTGCTCAAACGGTGAGACCATATTGCCTTTGCTTCCTTGGACTGTGACAACCTGTTGTGGATTTAGCTGTGGCGATGGTTGTTGAGTTATATATTGTTGCCCCACAGAAGAAACGGGGTGACTGACTTGATTGGCTGCAGTTGTATCCTGTAAAGTGCCTTCTTGTGAAGGAACAGAGTTAATTTTATTTGTATCCATTGGCTGAGTATTGTTTACCATTTGTTGCAATTGGTGTTGACTTACTTGGGAAGTCATGTCATAGTTTTGTTGGTTAATATGTCTGGCTGCTATGGTTTCCTGTGCTTGCTGCATTTGGGACATATCCACTGTTGCCATCGAAACTGTTGGTTGTTGTGACACATAACTAATCGCTTGACCTTGACTTTGACCTTGACTCAAGTTCGCGGTTTGTTGGTTTTGACCAGCAACCATAATTGGTTGTTTCTGCGCTACAAACGGTTGACTCTGGGGAACCATCTGTGTTTGAACCGTTTGCATGGTTGGTTGCGAAACAACCAGAACCGGTGGCAACCCAACTTTGCGCTTTGGCGGCCGACCTCGTTTCCGTTTTATGGTTGCTCCACCATACATGGTCGATAATGCGATACCACCAGCGATAGTACCCCCATGCGGATGGTGAAGACGTGGGGAGAAGGCCTGGCGACGAGGAGGTCGGCCGCGTTTCTTGCGGCGCTTGGGTGGTAACAAACCAGGAATGGTAACGGGTTCTTCTTCGATGCCACCAGATGGTGCAGTACCGTGTTGATACTGCACTGGCTGTGAAGGTTGTACAGCACCTGGTTGTACAACGCCAACGGGAGAAGGTACAACGCCCGGATGTATAACGCCAGTGTTTTGATGGTTGATTGGATTGTATGTATATGTGATGGTGTTTTGGGCTTGGACATTATTTGGTATCGGTGGCTGATTGCTATGCATGGCATTCAACTGCATTTGTGGAGTTGTCTGTGACGTCATAATTACGTTTTGCGCATTATTTGGATTGTGTGTTTGTGACGTCACAAACGTGTTTTGATTATTAAGAACATTTATTTGATGAGAATCGGTGGGTTGCTGCATATTCTGACTAGATTGATTATAGACTATAGTTTGCTGCAATGCTGGATTTATAGAGGGCTGTCCAGTAATATTAGGCTTTGTATCTACAGAAGACATATTTGACGTAGAAGAATTGGAAACACCTAAAGATCGCTGCTGTAATGAATTATCCAAATGACTAGATTCATTAACAACAGTTTGTTGTACGTTTGGTTGGTGAGCTGTGTGATTTTGCACATATTCAGTTTGATTTTGATTTGATTGAAAAACATTTACAGTTGTATCGTATACACTATTAGCCTTAAATTGTCTTAGGTTATCCGTATCCGGTTGATTTGATGTGATGTTGCTATGGTTAATGTTATCTTGCATAGCAACGGATTGTTGGTTGCTATGCAGGTTTATTGACCTTGGCAACGTGTATGCATTGGAAACCGGAAGTGTAGGGGTTGGTGTCATTCGGGCCCTAACTTGTTTCAACGCCTGCCTTTTCGCTTGAATTGCAATTATCCCCGCTGCGCCATGTTTTAATTTTGGCGGGCGACCTCGTTTTCGTTTGACCTTTGGAGTCAAAGGTCGCGAGGGTCTATACGTGCCATTTATACGCATAGGGGTTATATTTACTCGCACTGAAGTACATGCCGTATCCATAATGCTTCGTTTCAAACTAGCCTGACTATCCGCAGATGTATCCAGATTTTGTGACGTATCCATGTTTTCTAGACTGCTATCCAATGTGGATGTATCCGTGTTTTGCGTATTATGCGTTGTTGTGACGTCACAAGATTGCGTACGTGACGCACTGATGCGTCGTTTTTCGGACGCGCGGATGCGATTCATAAGACTCTTGATGGTGTCCTCTACGACATAGTTAAGGGTCATGGCCTCGTTCTGAAATATATTTATAATATAGGAAATTGTAAGACTTGTCTGTAATATATATTAAGGGGCGTAAATTTGATTTAATCTGTACAAAATTATTCTTTAACCTATTATTACATTTATGCGCCCATTCGCTGTTTTTGTATAGTTAATCGCATTTGTGTTGGCCTTTGATAATGTAAAGAATGAAAATTCGCTTTATTTGAATACTTAATGATACCATTTGAAAAATATGATATACCTGATCCCAATCATATACAACTGCGACATCCTTGAGAGTGTAGTCTTCATATAACTTCTCATTCTTGAAATATATGTCGATCTATGAAAAAAATAAAATTCGACCATAAGTATCATTTGCAGTGTTGCCACTCTCCTAAAATAGGAAAAAAAAAACTGCAAGAACGTACGGATAGTCAAAAAACGTACAAAAACATACAAATTCTCAAAATCCCCAAAAAAAACGAACGGTACGTTTTTAAACGTACGGAGTGGCAACACTGCATTTGTTTAGAGCATTCTAGTTAGCAACACACATTCTAGTAACAACTTTTGTCTTAATCGAGTAATGAATGTGAAATTGATATTCATTTCAGCAAATAAGTGAAATGTGTCCTGTAAAACCGAAGCACTTCATAAAAGCCTGTCCACATTGGGTGGAACAAGGAGCGACAGCGAAATTAAGTCTTATGTCTCCGTTAGAAAGCGTCGCTACCTAACTATATGCTTCAGCAACTTCAGAATGAGACCCTACCTTATGTATGGCGTCCAGGTTGAACTTGAGTCTGATGAATTTGTCGAGGAATTTGACTGGGAAGTGGGCGGGACAGAGGAGATAGCGCGTGTCCAACACCTGATATGCATGAATAACCATGTAAATTCTGGGCATTTTAAAAGGTAAAGGTGTTTTTGTTAGAATTTTTATTTTTTGTTGGATAAGATTTGAAAAAAAATATATACAATATATGTTGTTGATAATAAATCAAAGCATGAGGTAAATCGAATCGATTTTGTGCGATTCTTAACAACTTCTCATGTGTTCTAAATGATTTATAGGCAGGGTTCTGTCTTCGTTTCTAGTTGACTATAATCGAATCGAAAACTACCATTATAACATATGTAGTCTATGTATTTAAACTCACCATATCTTCCGCTGTCTCGTCATAAGGTGGACATCTACAAACGAGTAACCATAAATTAAATTATCATACATGTATATGCAATTATTAGTAAAACAATATAAATGAGAAAACGAGAGTGAGATGGTGTAAGGGCCTGGCGACGCGGGACACCAGTTTTTTTTCCTAAAATGGTATTTTCATGTTGTCTTATTGAAACTCAAAAATGCGTTTTTTACCTTTTTAGTTTCCAATGAATAGGAATACATTGAAAAAAAACTTGACCTGATGCGAAAAAAAAAAAACACTCAAAGAAGCTGTCCGTGTGACCAGGACCCATATTCTCCGCCCAACTTAAGCTTAACCGTACCTTAAAACCAATGTAAATGGGTGGGGAAAAGCGTAAGTTTAAGGTTAAGGCTAAAGTGGAGAATATGGGTCCTGGTCTTAACATAAGTAGATAAATATAATAGGCCTTAACAATCTTAAATCTATTACATCTAAGTTTATTGCATTTTCATTCAGACATTTTATATTGATAGTAATAATAAAGAGCGTTAATATATTGTACAGGTTTTATTATCATTGTTGAATTATCTAAATATACAATTCCTTTACATTTTATATGCACCCTACATTCAATAGAATGCATAAAATGAAAACATTTTAACAGCGGTTAAAATAATGTTTCAACGCACGAAATAAAATAATATTGTCAATGCAGTTGTGTTTGCTACAAAGCTTAATTCAATATTGATGCACCAATATAAACCCACAGAATAAATATTTCGCTAATATGTGTGATCCATCCAAACACTGTTGACAAATCATAGAATAGCGATATTTTTATAGCTTTTCATTATAAAGTGTATTCACAAAATAATGTCTTATAACTGTCTACATAAAAGCATGTTTTTATGCCAAGAGCTGGAATTAAATAAAAGGGGGCTTTCTTTGTGAATACGAAATAAAGGAATAGACAAAGTTTATCGAAATATTGCGTGAGAATTGATTCTTGAAATAACACTTTACAGTTGCATTTAAGCGTAATTTGAAATTCTATCTGATTAAAAAATGTCGAGATATTTTTATGATAATCAGGTCTATCCCGTGCAAAATTCTTCAATAAACCCTCTAAAATTATATAATAGAATATTGACTCGTTTTAAAGGGCGAGTCCAATAGAAATTGGTACAATGCCTTGTTTTTATCTCACGAGCATCATTAATGTAAATGAAGGGATGAATCGTGATAAAGCTTTAAAACATTCAGATTACATATGAATGGGAACTCTAGGGTTCAATTATGCATAAAATAACACTTATCCTAAGATTAACTTACAACAGCTAATTCGAACAATTGATTGTTTTTAGACCAAAAAAGGGAGGTCTGGCTACATGTGAGTATTTTCTCTAATAAACATTGTTTACTTATGTATAATTTATGCTCTTGAAAACGAACGTAGATATAATTCAAAATAACAAATACACCGAAACGTGTTGTCCTTTGTAATCGGTTTTGTAAATTTAATGGGCGGGAACAGTTTGGGCGGAAACGGTTCGAACGGAAACTATTTGAGCGGAAATGGTTTGGGCGGAAATTGTTTGGGTGGATGCCATGCTTAGACAAATGCAATTAATATTGTCTTACCTGGTGCAGAGTTTGAGACAAACACTGATCTCTTCCCCAGCGGACATCCCGTAATCTTTATGACAAAAACATATAAAAATAAGTATTATAATTATAAACACATAAGATTATACAAAAAATTATTGCATTGCATCAAATCCGCAAAGCCAATCGCTTTGATAAATCAATTAGCTTTTTTTATGAACACGCAAGTGTATGTATTAGAATATATTTCATAGGATGTTAATGATGCGATTCATTGTTACCTGATTGTAGATATCCCCGATAAAACTGTCTTCTTTTGTTCATTTCATCTGTAAGAATTGAAAAGAAAAATTCACAGTAGACTACGTTTAAGCTTATTTTAGGAGTAATTGTATGTGTACATAGCATATATCGCCTGCATAATAATATTAAACATATAGTCATAATTTGTTCACACTTGTTTACTTTAACAATTTCAACTTTTAGATCTTATCTTTTTTTGCACGCTCACCTTTAAAAAGAGATGGGACGAACGCATAGACAAGCTCCTGTAGCACATGGTCTGGCCTGTTGGAAAATAAGAAAAACTATTTATAATCCAACCACTTAAATGTACAGTAAAACAACTGGACACCTTGATGGATCGATCTGGTTTTTTTAGCTCGGCCCCAAAAGCGTCCGGAATTAATAGAAACAATTGCAAATTATGTTACCTTTCTCACTGTACCTTGCTCATTTTCCAAAATATAAATGAAGTTTATATGGACATTATGCCTAGGATAAAGTACGAGGTGAGTCCATTAATTGAAATATTGTACAGTTCCAAGGCACAGCTGAGGCACCTGTACCATGTCTTAATTAACGGAGTTGACCGAGTACTTTTGTCAACTTAGTTTACAGTCCATTATCAAAAATAATGAATCATAAATACTCAAGGACTGTAGACAAACAAACTTTCATCACCGATTGTCTCATGCTGAGCTCATGATAGGTCGATCAATCTCATATATGGCGATATATATTTTTTTTATTTATATATTTGAAGTTGTGTTGATAGCTGTCGAATCGGTGCAAAGCGCATGGCTCGCACGGGTTGGTGACACTTGATAGATTCCCACTCAGCGAGACACGTTGTAAGGACGTCGCGATGACAAATTTTCAAACCTCAACTACATGAACGTTATAGAATCATGGATATTGATTATGCTCTATGTTGTATTGATGAAGCAAAATCGGTAAAAAAAACTGTCGCGTGTGTACGAGTTGACTTTTATTTTGTCTATGAGTACAACATTTTGTCTACGAGTCGGTTTGTCTACGAGTCGGTTTGTCTACGAGTTGACCAAAATCCAGAAAAATCATAATTAATGACGTCGAACGCGTTTTTTGCTCTTTCGATTTTTCTACATATCATACAATATCGATAAGCGACTGATACGAGCTATACTTTTCTGCAACGTAAACGTCAAACGACGTCCAGAAAACGTTTTTAAATGCTTAACTGTTCTCTAATCTATCCATCATTCACTCGTTACCGTACATACTTGTGCATGTGCCTTGTGGTAACGGGTGAGCCAAGAGGCACTTTCAGACTGAAAGGTTATTATTAATGAGTTTCCTTTTTACTGGTTGCAGAATAATGGAAAAGGGTAAGGACATACGTTCATGAACAATTTCACCATGCATTATACCATTACACCTTATCGTTAAAATATCGTGAATGACCTGGCCACATAAGAAGCTAGTCAAGGGAACAACGTAAAAAAGCTTCCAAACGCCATAACGCGTGAACAATGTGTACTGCGTTAGCTGTCACAGAAAGAGTTTCTGTTAATGCGCATTTTGATGAACGGAAACGCGTCCTTTAAGTTTGGAACTCGTGGTATTTAGCTAGACATAATGCTATTTTGATATTTTATACTTATCGTTTTTTCTTGAAATGAATGGCACATGTCACTCCTTTTCATGTTAAAACACGAGAATGCATTGGCTTCATAAGTGTGGTTTTATTGCCCAATTTGACGTATATCGAAATGTTTATCATTTATAGTCTCCTGACCATTAGATCCATAAATTCCCTTTCCAAAATGCCCATCCCACTAAAAGTATTCGTAAATCTCCACCACATTTCGATTCAATTTATATTCATTATAAAACGCCTCCACGATCGATATCTTACCTTACGTGCACTGTTCTGATAGTGGATAGACTCCTTTACAATGATATTCAACAATATGAATCCAACACATGAATGATATTTTTGGTTTATCAATATCCATTATGCATTATCCTGAATATATCGATTGACGTTCGAAATCGAAAAATCCGAATCGTTACATTTGGTATTATTCACTAAAATCCCATATTGTATGTCCTGCATAAAGTTTGTGGACCATGACAGTTTCGCAAAAACTATTTCACATTCGTCAATGATCTTTATCTACGTTTTCTCTGCTTATCTATATATCACATATTCAACATAAAATAAACATATTGAAAACATGCTTAAAACACTCCATTTTACACCATTTCACTCCTATATTGAAACCATTGAAACCGTATCTGTACATCGCATTACATCCACTTAATTAACTGATCGCACACAATACTATCGTTATATCGCACCCGATTCTCGCACCATTGCGCCCTTCTACAGTGTCAACATTCGGTTTCTAAGAAGGCGAACTGTAATTTGAACTGGCTTTGAAAAATATCTTACGAACAACTGCACGTTTGAAAAACCATTCAGGTGCCAATTTGTTTCCCAATTTTTAGGTTTTGGTTAAAGTGTATAGTGTAAGTGTGTGGTTATGTGTGCTGAACAATGGCGTATATTATTGGTATTTGTTAACCAATCAGAATGCAGAAATATATTATTGAGATTTTGCCGACACTTAAGTCAGGTTAAGAGCGATACAATTATGTTATTGCAAAGTATGTTTTACATATAACTTTATATGAAATGATCAAATATTGAGCAAAGTATGGCATAGAGCCTTTGAATATATGTGTAGTCTTAAAATTAATTGTTAATTGAATCCTTGTTCACTTACATACTGTTAAAAATAATAAAACTGAAGAAGCCGTTTATAAAACGGTATATTCAATAATGACATACATTATGATAAAGCATATATTTAATTTGCTAAAATCTAGTCGCTATTTCACATACATTGTTTAAAACACATTATAACAATATTTATTAAATTTCAGTTATCGGAGATCCAGGATGGTTCATTTGCATGGTTATGGCTGTATTTGTAAATCACACGATAATGAAGCGATGGGTTCGAGCCGCTTACCTGACGTCTCGCTTGTTACCAAGCGACGCCTTGAGACCACAGGCGGGGCAAGCAGGGTTGGTGCGAAGGTAGGAGACGAGACATGCCTTGCAGACTGCAAATTAATTGACGAATGATTCATACATGTATATTAAAATAATAGATTAAACATTTATTACTGTAATTATTGTCACATTTTTAACTGATCACAGGTTGAACATTTGACATAAAAAATGAGTAAGGCCTACACGATTCCATGATAAGCTTGGTATTTTTATAGCCCCACCACTCCCTTTGCCCTTATGATGGAAGAACCATACCAAACAATGCGAAAAAGGTGTTACTGATGCCTGTCCATTTTGAAAAAAAAACGCATAACCATTCGCGTAATACTTTTCATATTTTGATAAATTTATGGCATTTAAAGCTAGCAAGAATGGTCGCACTGTAGGTGGGTTCAAGCTATTGATTATCTATTTATTTGCTACAAATAGCAACTGGCACGACTTAAT
>LQRL01146166.1:11003-23621 GCA_001703475.1 Hydroides elegans | reverse complement strand
GAAACCTTGACGAGGCACAACTTCAGATATTGGTTTATACGTGTATAAAATTTGAAGGCTCTAGTTCAACTCCTTCATACCCAACTCGCGTGCACAAACTACCCTATGTCAAGGGGGACGGACAGACAGACAGACAGACAGACAGACGGACAGACAGACGGACGGACGGACAAGCTCAAACCCATATCCCTCCGTTTCACGGGGGATAACAATATGTCCTTAAACAAAGCCCTTAACGTACCTCCCTTACACTGACGACAAACTGCTCATGCGCACAATCATATTTCACCCTTCGCTCCGTAGGCGTGCACGTCTTGAGACAGTCGGCGCACAGGTCTCCGGCTTCGGGCGTGTGAGGACAGAGATCGGGGCAGTGGATGCGCAGTTCGTTGCCGCGCAGGACCGGAAGTGCCTTGCATTGGTGGTATTTCAAGGCATGCGGGATGGTACTCTGGTAACTGTGAGGGAGGAGAAAATATGCATATGAAGTCGTTTGGTCGTTAGATGAAATAATATGAAAGTGAACGAATTGTTTAGTTGGTAGATGTTTATATCAACGAAGAAATGCGCATGTTTACACATATAAAGCAGGAAATTGCACAATATTGTATGATCTCCATGTAGTTCGAGGTTTTCCACAAGACGCTTTGTGAAAATGTACGTTCTTGTACAGTTTTGCTTCTTCCCTTATATAATGCAGGCATAAGACAATGTGGATTCATAGTTGCTGTCACGTCACTATAAGTCACTTTCTTGTACTTTATAGTTCGTACTTGACGATATCGAAACTTTTGTAATCGTCGGTAACATAATAAGACAACGTTTTATTTAAAGTGGGTAGACGGTCCCTACTCGAGGATCATAAGAATCGAAACTCCATAACAAACAATATAATTTTCCATTATAAATCTGGAATTCATGAAAAAGCGACAAAGTGCAATAGGGGGAAATAAAACCGGGATGATTTCTTGAAACCCAATGCTCCATGCTCATTAAGGAGCTTCGTTATGAAAAGGCTGGTTGAGTCTTATAATAGACATAATCAGCGATTATAATGACCCTCTGTGGGATTAGAGGCCCTGGTAACCAATTCCACCTGCCCCTCTCCTTAGCTGTAATTGCGTATTTATATGAAAACAATTAGTCGTCTTATCTCCCGGCCTCATTAATTTGCTCAAATGAAGTTTATCCTTTACTTGAGAGTTGCACCATTAACGTCACAGCTATTGTTCCGAGGTTTATTTTCTCGTTTTCTCATAAAAGGAAGACCATGAACAATTTGACCAATGGGATGACAGTAATTTATCGTCTCTTTTTTGTGATTAAAATACATCGATTCACTTTTTATTTTTCTGGAACATAATATCTTTATGGTCGCTCGCTATGTTCATTTATGTATTTCTGGTGATTTGTTATTAATTTGATGAAAATCCAACAATTTTAGGATTTACGAACTGTACTTGAATTTTGACTTCTAGTTTGAATGCTGAACATTTTAATTATATGATATATAGAGTAGGTTTAATTTCCTAATAGGTTAATGGTTAGAATATAAATAACATATGGTATGTATACTGTATGAATACTGTAACTAAATTTGGTCTTAGAAGATACAATAATTTTCTATCGGATAGGATATAATGAATAATCTTAAAAGCACTATATCAAAATCGATTCAGACACCCCAGCCTAGACCCACACCCCAGCAAAATCGACTCCCATAAACGCCCTTAATATGCAGTCGCGCACCATTTCCCAATCAATAAAAAAAACAAAGGTCCCCGCCCACTCCCTTTCTCTGCCCCATCACCTACCCGCAGTCCTCACAGCGCGGGATATGCAGAAACGGCTTGGCATACACCTCCATGGCGGCCCGAGTGGGCAAAGTGGCCTCGGGGTGGCGCCCGTGGTAGTGGTGCTTGGCCTTCGTGTATTTCAACATGTCGTGGCCGCACTCCCGACAACGCAGCACGCGGTCTTTGATCAGGTGCATCGCATAACGGTGGGCCTAAAGGAGGTACTATGGAGTTTAAGTTTAATATAGGTAAAAGTACGATATAGCAGAGGGGATATAGTAGCATATACAGTATTTCGATTCCGATGTCTTGAAATGGCAAAGTAATTCTTATTAAACCTTGTTATTCTTGGAACAACTTTAGTGGTTTGAAAACGAACCGATGGAACTGAGCCCTATTAATATTCCCCGCATCATCATTTCGCTAGTACTCATACATGATCATATACATTGTGAATTTCTTGAAATGATTTTCATCCAGTACAGCTTGATCTACATACCGTCAGATTGCCACGCACTGCAAAGGCATAGTCGCATTCCTTGCACTGGAAAATCCGCTCATTCGCCTTCGGTTTCGGCGCCACTGCCTCGGTTGGAGGGGGACGATAATTATGACTCGAATTGATTTCACTGGTGCCACCGAGGGATGCTTGGTTCTCAGTCCCGTGAGCTGAGGGCATGCGGTCGCATTGCTCTGAAGGAAAAGGTTAGGTTCAATGAGATCAAATTTTATGCGTTACCGCACGAATGTTTTAAATCGTCACGGTTTAACTGTTTACAAACGTTAAAAAAAATACCCAGATTATAAGCTACATGTACATTTTAAGTAATCTTTCCTTGCATCCTATTTGTTTTTCCATCAAAATTTTATAAAATATTTTACAAAATGTTAAGAAAGTCTCGCAAGATACTCACCTAATTTAACTTTATCATCGGAAATATGCTCCATCCCACTTTCAGCTTTTATCGTCCCGGGAGCGCATGAAAAGACTTCCGTCAACAAATCATTGGTTTCTACATTGCTGACCGAGATGTCCTCAAATGCTCCAATGGAACTTTCCATTGGAACAACGGAATTTTCCATTTGGGCAACGGAATTTTCCATTTTCACAATGGAATTTTCCATTAAACGACCCGAGCTTCCTGTATTTATCATGGCATTGTCGGTAGTAGGAATAGAGTTATTCTTGAATGCCGGATTTGGCTTATCGTCTATTGTCAGTTCACCATCACTGTCGTCAGAGTAGGGCATCTGCTTAATTTCAGCTTGAATTTCCTGGTGATGGCTGTCTAGACCTTCGCCGAAATCGATGATGAACCGAGCGCCGTCGTAGTTAATCTACAAAATGTATTTAATCGATAATTATACATTCCACGATTTTGTGAGAGAGAGAGAGAGAGAGAGAGAGAGAGAGAGAAAGAGAGAGAGAGAGAGAGAGAGAGATTTAAATACGATACGATACTGAGCTACATACATGTAGAGATAGCTTAGCAAAATGCTATGGATAATGGATAACGGAACAAATAAGAAGGGGAAGATATACATCATGTGCTGTAAAAGCAGGTTCGCATATAAATTCTGAAATCCAGATGACCTCCTATGTCAACCACTGACCTGGGGCAGCGCGGGCGCAAAGAAACTCTCGCATCGCGCACACAGCCTCCCTCCGCCTCCCCCACTATGCGTACATCGCCTCGCCTTCTCAATGATCAAGTGCCCGCCCTCAGCCACCAACTCCCCGTTGAGCACCATGGTGGGCAGTGAGGTGCAACTGTGGTAGCTGTTGGCGAAGGGAATCAGCGAACCGTAGCCGCAGGTTTTGCATGAAGGGAGCACGACGATGGGGGCGACCTGTGATTAAGAAAAGGGTAGGGGATGGTAGTTAGTTACCAATGTGGGGAGTATGAATTCAACAATTCAAGAATGCTGAAATAAAACAGCATAATGTCTAATAATTGTAAGCTATATGACAAATACTCGTAATGCTATAATGTTAAAAGAAATTGTTCATAATTACTGTTTGGCGCAGTTGGAAATTATAGGAGAACGGAAGAGGTGAGAAAGCCAACATGGACCAAATGATTTGCTAGACATAATATCTTACATAATATTTTACAAAGTAAATAGGCCGATTATCCAATAACTATTATGCGAAAACTGTGGCAATAACATTTTGACATTTGGGGATTATTATCAGCAAATTATTTTCTAATCGCGAAATGTTGCGTTAAGTGTGAAATAAGGAAATGTACTGATTAACTGATGTCTTATAGCCAATTACCGCCATACAACCATAATTTCTGAAAAGCCGAAAATCGCCTTTTCGCATTAGTGACAATTAACACCGGAAATCCCAAAGTCGCAAGTTCAATTACTTGGACTAATAACGTGTTTTATGACGTATTCTTGACCCTTAAACACCTACAACTTAGAACGGTTGAGTCAATTATACTGGACTGAAGCATTATTTTCCCGCTCAATTTTAACTTACGTGAGCAAGAACACGCACTCTATCCATATCTTGTTTCAAACAATTTTAACACCATTTGACGAAAGCTATACATGTTAGTCTTTGAAGGTGTGTGCGCCTTTAATTACATGTATGTTGGCGATTCATACATTCCGTAAACCGTCATTGTGCGTCACAAGTACCTCTTGATCTAAGCGATCCCAAAACGAGACGTACAATGCAAGTGATAATCACATGTTCAAGTAATCTTTCGTTTGTTACAGAAGTGATAATCACATGTACCGGTACAATTGCTCTTGAATGTGTTACCTGCACTCGGCTGTGTCTGGTGATGGGCACCTTGTCACGTGGCACTTCCGGGTGACGCGAAAAGTAGTGCGCGCGCATTAATGGGAAACTCGGGTGATCCCAGCCGCACTCGCTGCACCGGTACACCACGCTCTTGGGCTCGTGGAAGCGAAGACGGTGCTCCTGTATAAACAAAAGGGAACACATTAACTGTACGGGTGATGTTTCTATTTTTTTTTACTGTTGTAATACGTTATCTAAAATCAGGTTAATAGTTTGCTATTTATCAGCCCTGTTTCAAATACATAGACTATTTTGTTTCAAAATTTACAAACGTACGTATAAATCACCTTTAGCATGAGTTTCCTTGATATTACAAATTATCAAGCAAATTTCTTTCTGGTGGGTGTATGATTTAGCTGGCCAATCTGGCCTCTTTGGCAGATCCTTATTTCCATCTTTTGTCCATGAGAATATGCCTGCATGTACTTTAGCTTCCCTGTTCATGGCAAGGTGAAGCACCAAGTCCTACCTTTTCCTGGGCGCGCGTGTAACTGACGGAGCAGATGGCACACCAGATAGGAGCGTCTTCATCTTGGTTTTCGTCTTCACCCACACTCGATCTCCAACTGGGGCGCCTTCTGAATAAGGGGTTATATTGGTATTTAAAAAATCATCATCATTGTACCAGTTCTGACACCAAAAAAATTGGAGTTTTTTTTCCAAAGATCGAATAAGTAAGTTTAGCAAAAATCGTCATACAGGATTCACATTTTGTTACGTGTTTGTTCTAGAAGGAATCGCTCTTCTTCCGCGGAAAACAAGAATCAACATTACGACACAAAGTTCGACCCATGTTCAATTAACACCAAGACCAATAAACAAATGTGCGAAGCACGGGAGCAAATATGTGACACCCATCCAAATCACACCATCGAACAGTGTTACATAGAACGTTCACGCTGAGAAATTAAAATGATTGGTTGTGTGGGCCAATAAATGGCCAATTATGTGTTAACTCCGCAAACGGCAATTACGTAAAATTCATTCTCAATAATTTGTAAGATTTCCGAGTAATTTCATTGAAAATTAATCACGATTGTGTAACACGGATTGACACATCTTATCTTCTAAATAATAAACTCTAGATCTGAATTATGCGATAATAGATGTTCAACAGTCTACAAATGTGTAAACATATGTGATAATATTTGTTTGTAAATTTTACAATTAAATATTTAATTACTTCTGTTAATAGTAATAGTTGACAGACTGAAAACTATAATGCAATTAACGCACATTCTGCACCTCTCAAAACCGATACAATGAAGCGTAAATCGGAACCGATTAACTAAGCAATCACAGCTAAATCGTTTATATAATTATAATGATTTTCAAATTGTTAACCTGGTTGGAAGAACTTGTATAACCTCTTGTGGTTTCGATTCGGTTGCAGTATTTTTGTCGTCCGGTATTGGACTGTCATTCCTGATGAGAAAAAAGATATATATAAAGGAGTCACAAAACGTTGAACTTCAGCAGCTCATCTTTGGACTTTCTACCTAAATTTAGGTCTCATATATTTAAATGTCTTAAGAAACACTAAGGAATAAGAGTTATATTACTACAGCCGAATGTCTTATAACTATCTTATAGTCTGCATATTCATATAGGTTTATATATTTTTAATTTCTAAAATCAAGAAAAAGGGAGTTGGAGGTTCATAACTTCGTTTGAGTGGGGGTATTTAAGGTGCTTTATTCTTTCAATGACAAAAAAACACAGATTTCTTATCAACTAGGATTTCATTCATTTTAAGATTGTAAATTAAAAGTATTGCACTTTTTACCCGTCGTCAGAGGGCGCATCACTATCGCTTGCTATTTCTCCTTCCTCCAGATCCTCCTCTTCCTCCTGCTCTTGCTTTTCCTGCTCCACCACTTTGGTAGACTGCTCTTTTGTTTCATCAGATACTTTTGGTGGCTCAGGAGCAGACTCATTATTAGCCGCGGCGGGATCACCAGAGGGCGCTGTGATTGGTTCATGTTGGTCACATGACCCAGTTTCGGAGTCATTTTCGTCGTCGTCGTCGCTGTTTATTTCTCCTTCTTCATCACTCGCTCTATGAACATCGTCTCGAGGAGTTTCCTTTTGAAAAGGGTAAGGCTGGTCTTTAAACGTTGTTTCATTTATCTCTTCCTTTCCTTCTTGTGTGAAATAGGCGCTTTCTTGGCTAGATTTATTCAGTTTCATATTGGGATCTGGATCTTCGTTGTTTTGAACAAGGGTCTCGTCTAGGTTGCTATGGGTTCTTTCAACTGGGTTCTCGTTATAATCGACATTCCTGCTACAATCGTCGGGGTCAGCAATACTATTAGCATCTTCTTTGGTCATAAGTTCAAAATTTATCCTATCAGCTCTAGGAATGGCATCCATAGAATTGGGATTCGATATTGATCCTACGATGTTTTCGTTGCACGAAACAGAGTCAGATTTCGAATTCATTTCCATGGACCAATCCAGATTAGACATTGAGGTCATGGCCTCAGAGTCAGATTCATTTGATGCTGGGCTCTGGATAGAAACATCGTGTAAGGGGACAGGATCATCACCAATATTTGAGGTTCCGTCCTTCACAAAGGGACTGTCTATTTTCTTTGTCTCGCTTGTATCGCTTTGTCCCGGAAGCACTGGAGTGTCCATAGTCTGATTGGAACTAACATCAAAGGGCGGCAATTTGATTAAAGTTTCAGTTTCGTGTTCACTACAGACTTCCGCCTTTTCAACATCAAAGGACACATCTGTTTTATTCTCAGAATGAAAATCAGAAAAACTTTCATTAGAAACATTCACATTTATAGACACGCATTCCGATATACTATTACTCTCCTGGGAAATATTGACATCATTCAATGAAACGCCGTCCTCAGAACAAACGCCCTTTGTATTCGCTGAAGCAGCTTTGTCAGTCGGCCTGGAAACTAAATCCCGATGCGACGGGTCTTCATGGAAACCAGCCGTTTCCAGAGAAACACCAGCAATATGGTTCTGTAAACTATGTGCGGTCGAATTGCTGAACACATTTGTAGCAACTTTTGAGGAATTTGAAACCTGAGCATCGGATTCATAGTCGCTATTCGCCACTCTGCAGTCCCTCTCATCGCTGCTCTCATACGAGGAATTATTTTTCGGCTGCGCATCAATATTTTCAGGGGTGTCTGGGACTTCGGCATTATCGCCCGGGACGTTGAGCGCGGAGGGACTGAATGCGGCCGCAGCACCTTCCTCAACCACGCGACGGAAAGTAGGTCTCTCCACGCCCAAGCTCGCCCAGTCGACTTGCGCGACGATGCCTGCAAATAATAGACACATTTTTTCAATATCAAAATGTTAAAAAGCAACAAACCTCATTCCATAAACCGCTAAAAGGGTATAGATAAATGTGTATTAAAAAACATTTTACATCTAGACCTAACATATGGCATTCTATATCAGTTTATCCATTTAATTGCGCGTTGTTTACGAATTGATTTATCGAGAAATGTAGCCAGCAAACTTTAAGTCGATTAGGTTTATTTTACCTTGATGTGAGGGTTATAAATATCTCATAGATAATATAAAACTCGTCTAGGAATAAAATAAATAAAAAACCATACACGAAATCGTCATTTGTTTTTCGAATAAACTTTCAAAAACTTCAATACAAATGCATGAATATTATTCACCTAAATAGACAATGTACTCGAGCAGAGTGGGCACGTGTCCACAAATCTGCATCCAATCAAAGGCCACGCTGTCCCGCTCCAGCACGTACTCGAGGTATGTCTCAAACTGCGGTCGCTGGCACTCATATTGCGACCAGTTCGTTTCGTTGCGAATGGCCAAGAAATCGGTGTAGTCGCGAAAAGTAGGTGACCGCTTGAATATGTGAAGGAACCTTTGCCATACTGGTGCAGAGATTGACCTCTTGAAGAGAGCATATTCGTCAGCGAAATTGGATTGTTCGTTTAGGTCGGGGATTGCGACCGACCTTGATTGAAATCTAAAATAGTCCTCGAATGATAATTCTTCTGCAGAAACCACTCTGAAAACAAAAATAATAACTGAAAATACATAAATATATAGAAAATATATAAATAAAAAAATATGAAAATATATAAATCGTGATGCAAGATTTTATCTCAATATACACACTTAAATGAAACTGTTAAGAAAATGCATAAGAAATTGCAAAATATATAAATGCAATATTTTACTATGATTAAGAGTTTAAAATCAAAGCTGTTTAGGTAACGGATGGGAATTATTCGGGTTTTAAGAGGGGGATCAACAGCTTCACAAATTATTTTATTTCGTTATTATTTTATTATTTTTTGTCATTATGTTTTGGCTATGTTTATGTATGTAGAAGAGAAATTCATCTTCAATATATATATTATTTAATCACAATGTCGACATACCAAACAAACACTTCCGTTGCTTAGTTGGTATGCACTCATTAAATACATTAAATACAGTATACAGTATACGACTAAAATAAGTCGTAATACGTTCAGCACATTAAATATCACAAGGGTTTACCGTTTGAATTCCTCAAACTGTAATCTTGTTGGAATCGCCCCATGTTCTTTCATCCAATCTTTGCTCCGCAAAATGGCATCGAAGTGTATTTGCTCCTCTTGATTGGCCATATCCAATCAAACTTTCATTGACATCTGAAAACGAATGTGATAGATAAGTTGAACCACTCGATTTTCTATTTTGTTTATAGCTCTTGAGTAAGTGTGTTAATATTAAGATTAAAGATCGTGAAGTTAGGCTACCACTGAAATGACTAGACTTCTAGGCTGTGATCGCTGTCACATTACATCTAGATTGCGAGCTCCGAATAAACATGTATAGTTATAAATGATATTTTTTAAAACAAAAGAATAACGAAAATTACGAATGCATACTCATATTTGGCGAATGATTTTTATTTCAAACTCGCAATCATGTTCCATCCAAATTTCATACTATTTTGGCGAGTATTATAGGTCATACTGCCAAAAATGAAATTTTCACCCCTTATGTCAAACCATTTATCCTGAATCTGCTATGTTTCCTCCGTTCAGACGTAGCATCATTTAGTACATATGGTACATTTAATCATATTTCTATACTTGTAGTTTTCGGAAATCTGGTCAAAGTTATCAAAATGCTCATGAACTAGCTTTATTTGGGCCTAAATATAATCTTTATTCTTATCCATTCTACAGATACCCTGATTACGAAAATATAGCGGACAAGTTGATACTAGAGATCACGAAAAAATAACTAAAATTCAGTTGGGCAGAAAATTATTTTACTCTGTCGGCCCAAGTTTTGGCAAATCCACTTATAAAAGACAGGCAAAATCCATCACATTTTTGATCGCGCTGCTAGCAGTTGCACTTAAAAAATTATATGTAACAGCTATAGTTGACTATCTTGTCTATGTGTCGTGTACAGGAAAAAGGGCTATTTGTAATAGCGATATATAAATTAAATGATATTTGCAAACGTTGACATTTTAAACGGATACCAGAGAATAACAAGGAAGTATTTGTGAAACACGAGAAGGCCCCAACCGCCCCCAAACCCGAAGGGGTATGGTATTGTGTAGATTTAAAATATATTTTGTATGAAAACCGCTATATTTGGCCAATGAGACAACGACCGGTCGGGTGTTTTTGACCGAAATGGTCAAAAGGCACATCTACGGACCAAGACATTTCATTTCAGCCTATAACCAAGTCTTTATGACCTTCCGTTCAAACGTTCTAGACCGTACAAGCTCAAGTCTTGAAAAACCGCTTTTTTGGGATATTTTGACCAATTTGACCACTTCCGGTAGGGTGTTTTTGACCGAAATGGTCAAAAGGCACATCTACGGGCCAAGACCTTTCATTTGAGCCTATAACCAATTCTCTATGACCTTCCGTTCAAAAGTTCTAGCCCGTACAAGAAAGCGATGATAGACAGACGGACAGACAGACGAACGGACGGACGGACACCCCAACTCTATGGGCCCCAACTTTTGGGTTGGGGCCTAACAAAACTACTGGTCCACGGGCCAGTTGGTTGGTAGTTTTTTTTGCTCGGGCCGGTATATTTTCCAAAACCGAGGAGCCGGCATTTATTAAATGCAAAAATAAACTTAAGGTCTTTCGGAACATTTACGAAAGGGGTTCTTGGTTTAAAAAAAGTATTCGCTAAAATTTGTTTGGCGAAAGAAAATTAGAAAATATGAAAGAAAATGTTCAGGTTTTGCGAAAGGAATCTTAGGCCTAACGCGAGCCTAGTTATTTTACAGCAAAGAATATAACATCTTGGACACCCAAAGTCAATAGCTCACAACCAGTGCGCTTCTCGACATCTATTTAACGAGTACATCATAGGACGAATAGGCATTTGTGAAACACGAAAAGGCCGCAACTGCCCTGAAATTTTAAGGGGGTATGGAATTTTGAATGATTATAAACCTATTTCGGCTATTTGCATTCGTTTTCGTATAAACGTTTTCTTATTACCGAAAGATGTATCTCCAGATCAAACGCTTTCTTTTGAGTTTATCCAACGCCTTGACGAAACTTTGTTTAAAGCTCGTACAAGCTAATGTATATCTAAACTTCGCTTTTTTTGGCCAAGTATGGCACTGGAATGTAAACGAATTCGGCGGTAACCATCCAAAAGCATATATTCAAATCAAGATCTTTAAATAGAGCCTTTAACAAGATCGCAACAACCCGCCAAGTTTTAGTATATAAAAATATATGTTGTTAAACTTAAAACCGTTTAAAAAATTTGTGAGCATTTTGGCCAAATTCGCCATCGGAATTCGACAAAACTCGCTCGAAACAACCAAATTGCCCGTACAAGTCTGTACTAGCCTGTGTAAGCTCATGATTAGAAGAATGCAATTTTGACAATTTTGGTAAATTTGTCACCGAAACTGTCCAAACCGAGTGAAGCCTATGCTACTCGTATAATTTTATCGTAAAATCGAATCCAATTTTCAGATTATCGAAAATTAAGATGAGCTTAACTCAAATTCAACTCTTACGAGTCCGAAAGCGTTGATTCCAATGTTGGCTGAGCACGAAAACGTGCGATAATAAACATTTTTATGTGACTCCAAATGATTACTAAGGCACTAAGCAATATAAAAATTAAAAAGTTAACTTAAGCTTGATGTCATATTTAAGGACACAACGTGTGGGTGGCAAAAGTGTTAGTACTGGGGCCACAGTAAATTTACTGGATGAAAAAACTGCATCAGTCGTAATCATATAATAGTAATGATCTTACAATTAATTCATGACTTATCGTTTAATTTGGAAGTGTACTTATGATTGTTAATACCTGTTCAATTACTGTCCATGTCGTAATTTATGAAAATAATCTAAAATATATGGCGATAATATGGGATCTTCCAAATAAGACAACGCACATTTCGATCCGAAACACTGGTTTTCATCTCGCTCGTTCGCTCGTTGTGTGATTATCCGACCGTAAGGCCTTTTCACAAAGCACAATTAATGATGTATCCAAAATGAGAATAGTCTATATTATCCTTTATTTAGTCACAATATTCACAAACACTCTCCAGGCGTTTCTATTTTGAGCCAAATTAATTGCTCCGTATATATCCATGCACTTGGGTAGTTGTTTTTCTATCAGTTTTAGGAGAGTTAGTCTTTGACATATACTGGCTTTTTCGTTGGCCTTAAGCCCTCGTAGAGTGCTTTTTTTGCTGGCGCTGAGTTCGGTAATCTACATATATGACCAAACACTCTAAGACGTCTAGTTGCTATGGTCTTTGACCATGGTTTTTGAGCAGCTTTTTCTTATAGTTGTTCGTTCGATATCCAGTTGTCATTTGGGTCCCAACGTATGTTTAGGACTCTGCTAAGGAGCTGTCTTTGGAAAGCCTTTAATTTCTTCTCTAATGTGCTAGTAAGTGTCCATGATTCACAATTATATAGGAAAATACTCGATAGTAACGCGTTAAAAATTCGTAGTTTCGTTTCTTCGCTCACGTAT
>LQRL01146166.1:746-10993 GCA_001703475.1 Hydroides elegans | reverse complement strand
GCGGTGTTAGTGAGTTGTTTTCGTCTATTTATGTCTTCTGTTGTTCCAAGTAAACTGCCTACGTATTTACATTTTTCCAGCTATCATCGCCATCTTTTTTTGATGTTGTATTTTTCGGTTTTGGATTGATTTATGAGTAGGTTTCTTTCTTTGAGTTTTTCTGTAGTGGTTATTTCCATATTTGCTATGATATGTTCTGCAGTAGATGTCCACCCTATGTCATCAGCATATTGTTGGTCAACTGTAAATGATGTGTCTACGTAATTTGAATAATTGTGATCTTCTAAATGGTGCGGTAATGGAGGTTTTTCGTTTTTCTCACTCACTTTTTGTAGGTCGCTCGTTATTTCTATTTGTTCTTGTACAGTTTTTGGATCTAAATCTAGCAAACCTTGAACGGCACTTAGTATATTGTCATCGTCTTTTTTAGGGAGTTTTTTGAGACTTTTTGCTAGATATGTAATGAAAAACAGCGCGGATGCTCCGTCACCTTGTGGTTATCCGATATTTGTTTTAAAATCACTTCCTAGTAGGTTTTCGAGTTTCACACAGAGTTCTACGTTTTCTAGTAATAATGCAACTAATAATGGTTTTCATGCCATCGTTAACGAAGTTTTTTTAGAAATAAAACTATGAAACTGCAGTTTTGCTATCTGGCATAAGTTCTCTGTACCAACTAGGACAAATAGAAAAGCACCTTGATTATTTGAATTTCAATTCAATATGCTCTGATTTTATCCAAAAAATTGTGTGCATGCTTTTTTAATGTATACATACGAAAAGTAAATTTGAGGCTACAAGGAAAATGTTTTTTTTTAAACATGAATGGATTATCAATTATCTTAGAACTAAAATTAGAAACTCAATGTAGTTTTGGCTTGCACCGTTCAAAATAACATTGTATGAGTGTATATGGTACAGAGTTGTTTAAAAGTTTACCTCGAATATGGTATCAGGCGCGGATAAGGGAAAAAAGGGGGCGCGCACCGGATGCGCACCCTCTTTATCCGCGATTGCGGTATCGAAAATTATTATTCTTCTTTTTTAAGTCATTGTTCAAAAAGTATACATTGCATAAATACAGAGTATTTGATAACTAAGATAACCTTTGGGATGTTTCAATTATGATTAATATTAACTGTAATCACTTTCATCCAAAGGTATAAGATCTAAAGTTGGAATCACGGTTATTATCATTTGGTCTGTGCGGAAAGCGTTACGAATTCTCCATGTACATACATATAAGAATATCGAAAATTATACGGAATTATTTTATGGATTGCTATAGAAAACAAATTTTGACACTCGTATAAACATGGTAAGCAGGCAGACATACGGACAGGTAGACACATTGAAAGTAGCATTAAAAACAGTTATCATCATTAAGGCAACATGGTCGGCATGTAGAAGAAGGTCAGGTCAGCACTTTGGAAGCAGTGTTGAAACACAATTTCGAACAAATATACACGGTCGACAAGTAGACAGGCAGAAAGATTACTTATAGACACAGTGAGAGTATTGAAACACACGTTTAATCTGACATGTGAACAGGTAGACAGGTAGATAGATAGATATGTCGGCACATGTAAAGTATTCTTAGCGACATTAAATCCACAGACTTTTTAATCTCGTTCAAAAATATGCATTCAAACTATACACGATCCTATCATTTTTATCTACAATTTACAACAAAATTTACAATAAACATGTACTTACACATATTTTACAATGTCACGCTAATGGTAGGTTTCTCCCCCATTTGACATGACAACCCTCTATACATTTACATTTCTACCTGTCTACTTTTCCACCTGTCTTCCTGTCCACCAGTCTACTTCTAATGAATTATCAACAACTGTATCACTTCCTTGCAGGAACTATGCAGGAATCTAAATCTTAGCCGTCGAAACTCCTGTATGGCGGCAAAACATGTATCCTGACTGAGCGACCTGGGATAAATGAGTTAAAAGTAGTGCTCTACACGACTTCGTGAAATTTGTATTGTTCTTTGTCGTTGCAAGAGCCGCGGATTCACAAAGGTATATACAAGTAGGTAGTCCCGAAGCTATAAATATGAAGTAAAGCAATTCTAGTTTTTACATTGCTACATGGTGTATTGGGAATAAAACGGAATTTTATTCAAATAATATTTTTCCCTTCCAGATCGGTTTCGATCGGTAGGATCTTTTTCAGTGGAACTTTATTCGACTCAAACATTATTTTAGCATAAGGTCTTCTATTTATTTAGGAATATTTCCCCTTGACAAAAAAGACAAGTACTTTAGGACACAATGCAATTGATGGAAAAAGTTTGTGACGTAATAAATCATGATGACTTAATGAGTCATTGAGTCAATTATACAGTTTCTTAGTATCATGTAGCATCATATGATTTTTCTATCATTTTCATACGGAATGATAATGCAAATAAAAAAAGAGTTATAGCATATTTGAAATATTCAACAATCACAGAAAATTAAAACTATCCGGTAATTCCCATCGTCCTTCCCAAACTAATGTTTTGGACCCCAAATCACTCTAAGTGATGGTGAGAGAGACCGGCACGTACAACTCAGAAGCTATATCGGGCTCAGAGAAGACGATATCGCCCCGCTGATGATGAACCAACGCTAGATTTCAAACATCATTTTGAATTATATTATCGTGATCATCTATCCGGACGTCTTTATTCGTCGTGGGCGTAGAAAAGAAGTTTCAGCGATGACGCGTCCGAGTCGGGCGTAAGAATGACATTCATCGGATTTTCTCTAACAAATCCATGTTGCTTCAATGCGTTATTCAAAACAAACATATTGTAAAAACTAGTTCCAGAGTAAGGAAGTTAGATCATGATGTTTCCTCAATCCCGGCTGTTATTTTAAAAGCACGGATAATGTCAAAAGGAAAAGAAAGAGAAATACAGGTAAGTCTTTGCAAAGGGCTCGATCGGGATACTCTAAGACATATTGAGATTGAACAGAAAATCACATAAAGAGACAGAAAGGCCTATATTACATACCATATCAGTCGTATCCAAGAAATCGAAATGTTTGAAAACTGTTTGAAAATGTTTGAAATACATTTTGAAAAGCTCAAAGCTTCAGTCTCGAATTGACGTAATATATACGTCGCAAAGGTCGGGACGTAATATGCCTATGTCATAATTGCGTCATAGTAATACAAGAGCATAACGTTCCATATGACCTTAGACCTCAGATTTCCATTCTATGCAGACTCAATATGTTTATTAAGATAAATTGTAATGCATTACTCTACATTATACTATATATCATTATCAAACATGATGGCATGATTAATTAAAAACCATCGGGACTACAAAGTGAATGATCAGCATGACACAACCAATTTAACATGTAAACAATTTAGAACATGTTCGAGAGCACTCCATTTCAATTGTTTTGTTTGGGCTGTTTGGCATTGCAAGTTCCACCCGTTGATAGCATGATTCTGTATATAAGCGCATTGGAAAAAACACATTCGATTTCCTGATTTTTTCATATTCATAGATTATAGAAAATAGCGAAAAAGATTGGAAAGGTGCGGAGAGTTGAGAGTAAAATATTGTTTTTTTTTCAAAATATTCAAAAGCAAAAAGTCATTAATAAAAAAACGCTGACTAAATCACCTGAGACACATTCATTGCCTTTGAAACAAATGACTGTTCAAAAGTGTTTTATGTACAGTTTTTCCTTTAAAAATATTAAGGTCGCTTCTTGTCGTTCCCAGTGTGGAAAAGCCCTTAGACCAATGGGTTTAACATAGTGTACTGTTAAATAGATTATTTCTGGGCATATTAGGCAAATCCGTGTACATGTATCAGTGACAATCGCACGGTTTCATTCTTTCTTGCCGTACTGATTATGTTGCTGTGGTATTTTTTTTTTTTTTTGGAAAACCAAAATAGCTATTAGCTGGTTATGTTTTAAAAGCAAGTCGCATTGTTATTCTGGTTTTCGATAAGGAATGTATTGGAAGCTACAATTTTTATATAAAAGAATGAACTACTCAAACGCTCTCAAAATCACCAAATCCTTATTGAATTTATAAATTTAAAGTAAATTTTTGAATTGTTGACTGATTTTTATCATGTATAGAGTAAAACATCATACAGGTTTAATTGCATGTGCTTTTATTCAGTTCAACTAGCAGCATATCTATATATGTATTATGAATTAAGATTTTATAATAAAAAGTGATATCTGAAAGTTTGATGTTACCTTAACCTTGATAAAAAAATCAGACTGTAACCATAAAACAGTAAATAAAGTGTGAGTTTAAGTTTAATGATAGGTGCAGAATTCTCATCCTGTAGTCTGCTGTGGAATTATCTAAGTTGCATTACAGGATTGTGCAACTAAACACATATCTGGGTCACTGCCACAAAATTGATGACCCAACACTAGGACACATGTCCCAAGTGAAATTAACGGACGTTTGCAAAGTACGAAATCGAGTTACTATTACCATATCACAAGGCTAAATCCCAAAAAAAGAGATAAAATGACATTCTATGACCATGCCCGTCACGTTATATGTGAAATAATTAAATAACTCAGAATTAGTTCCCTTTTTCTAAGATTGTGTCAGTCCAAAAGTAAGATGAGTTTCACGCGGCATATTGCAAATATTCTTGATAAGCACCTTCACGTGAGACACCTTGTTGTTTAATCTAAAGTATCATGAACGAGAGCAATTCACGACATATTTTTTTCAAATAATACAATGACAAGTGCGAACAACAACAAAATAATCTTTTTCGAACAAAAAGGTGTGTAAAGCCAGCTGAGCTATTCCTCCCTTTATAGCAAGCTTGGAGCAAAAACGAGCGACTTTTTGCAAAAATAAACAATTATTGAATACTTATTAGCAATTATTGAATACTTATTATCAATTATTGAACCTCAATTACCAACCATATGTAGCAAATAACAGTTCATAAGTCAATTACATGCAAGTTTAAAATAATTAGTATTATTACTTATTACAAAAATAAAGAAATTATCTGAAAGGGGCACTCTCATGATGAGAACATTTATCGAAAGGACTATTTAAGTTTTTGTCGGCATAATCGAAGATGGCTACAATTCGAGCGCAATACTTAGGTAATGTTTATAAATGAGTGTCATACTTCTTTTTATATGAATTCAATTGATAAAGTATAAATTACAGTCGTTATTTTAAAAAGTAAGTAAAACATTCATACATTATCCCACACAATCGAAATCGCGTATATGCCCGGTTTTGAAATGAATGGCAACCACGCAGCAAAAGATGATGGCCGCACGAGAGACAGCGTTTAGCAATATGGCATCGTTAATTGCTTTAAATGACCATGTTGCTTGCCTTAGCAATTAGGCAGGAATACCTCCGTGTAATCGGCACTTATGATGTGATGGTCGAGTTGTTAAGCAATCTATGTCCATGAATATGGAACAATAGACACTGCCAAATGCCAGACATTATCTGCCTGATGCCGCGGTTTACCGATGATAAATCACTCTGGAGTTGGGGAATAAGTTCTGAAACCAATGGAGAGTACAACAACATATGAAAGATTATATAGGCACATAAGATCAAAATTATTTTTAATCATTCTTAATCAGCAAGAATTTGAGAACTATTTCGAGGGTAATATATCGATACTTTCATTATTTTTTAAAAAACTAATACGGACATGAATAAGTAGTAGAGATATTGACCATGGTGATGGCTTCAGTAAAGAAATGAATGTGATTATAAGTAACATCACTCATATTGTTATGTTAAAATGGATTATTTGACAAGATTTTGGATAAAGATTGCTATCTTGTGTTTGATAACATCCTGCATCACTCCCCTTTCGAGGTAAGCTATATATTTTAAGGTATATGTATAGACTACTTTTAAGAAATAAAGCCTCGTTTATGCAAAACCAAAAAAAGCGCGTAAATAAAAGCGAAAGCTACATTTGTATAAAAAATAGATATAATATTTCATCCCTTCTGTTCATACAAAATGCGCGCCTTGTAGGCATTATTTGCGATTTTTTTTTTTTGCATGAACGCGACTAAAGGTTTTCATTTAAAACGCAAACTCGACAAATGCTCATAGGTTCGACTTGTCTTTTCATGTAAACATAATAAGGAAACTGTAGATTATTTTTTATGTTAAAATATTGTAGAAATGTCATATATATTGTTGAAAGGATATAGCCAATGCTGCCAGAGGCTAACAGAGTTTTACCGACAACTTACCAGCTAGCTAATATGATGTCCATTAGCAATGATAATAATTTGCTGTCTCGCAGCGAGGTGCCCACAAATTTAATAGAATATTCTCTATTATACCGTGTAAGGAAAAGGGGGGTCAAACGTTCGTCGCCCTGAGTAATGGACAATCGCTCCATGTAATATGGTATAAATGTTATTAATGCACTTAGTAATACATGTGATATGTAAAAATTACAGGAACGATTCGGCGTCGGTCCATTCCCACGAGAGCCGACTTAGAGCAGAATTACGGGCAAGAACCAAGTCCCTCGGCATCCTGACGCGCCCCGTTCGCAACTCGAGTGACCCGATCACCGTGTACTATGGCATGCGACTGATTGAATTTGATGTAGATGAGGCATCGCAGACACTTATCACTAATCTCTGGATACGCATGGTGAGTGATCGATGGCGTTAACATGTTACACCTTTCTATACATATACGAACTGTTTATTTCATTAAATATTTATAGTAAGGTTAGAAATAATTTTTAGAGTACCATGAAATACTAAATTGAACACCAATATTCGATCGTTACATGCCTACTAATTTCAGATTTACTTTTCTTATTACATATGTAGAATATATCTTCCCACTCGACAAAACTTCCACGGACGTGGGGCGGACGCCCTAGTTTTGGCCCATATAAACGTTTTTCGGATGTCCTTATTTGTCGCGGACGTAGAAAAAACGTTGCATCGACGTCGCGTCCGAGTCGGACGTACGAATTACGCTCTACGGACGCCGGGACCTAAAAAGACGTCTGGAAAACATTCATATGGGCCCAAAGAAGGTCGTACTCTCAACGTCACACTCGAATGCGACATACCATGGACGACCCTTGCCGAATGGGCTATTTCTTATTTGAACCAGCAGTGCGGTATTTGATATGCGATGAATTAGATGCAATGCAATTCTATAATGATCCCCAACATATATAGCGATAATTATCCATTCCAGCTGATAATATATCGCTCAGCAATTCTCATTGATCACTACAACAACAATAATAGTGATAGCTTGTGAAGTGGAACGTTGGCTGAAGAATATCTTCGCTGAATGATGTTGATATGAATTGGCGTAATAGTATATATAATTCATAGTCCTCAGATACTTCAGGAGAAATTAGAAAGTAATATGAGAATCAAACAGCAGAAACAACAATGAAAGATATTATCAATATAGCTAGTAAAATCCTACGAGTTTAACCACTGGGACCGGGCACATCTGTGTACCTGGCTCCTTAAACCCATGAAAATGTATAATTATCAGGTAGAATTATCCGGATAATTAACAAAAGTACAAAGCTTTACACGATGAAAGTCACAACAATGGAGACCTTTCCACATATCGCTCAAAAAAAACGGACAAACTAAAACAACACTCGTTTCGTATTTAAAAGCTTGCGGGTACATCAACGGACACTTTACTTATAATAATGGTTTATCCAGTTTCAACAGGTTTCACTAAGTTTGATTTTTTGTAGAAATGGTTTGACGAATTCCTGGTATGGAATGCAAGTGAATATGGCGGTATCGAAAGACTCACTTTTCCCGAGAATTCGATTTGGACACCCAGAGATGTGACAGTGGTTAATACGTAAGTCCCCTCATGTTTATACTTGCCCTAAAAAGTCTATTGCTGATTAGCTAGTAGTTAAGACTTTCGTACTATAAACCTAAAACAGGAACATGTTTACATAGACGCCTGATAATTAAAATAAATGTAAATTTCAGGGTGAATATGGCACGTTTTCAGCAAAACGTCGACGTCAAAATCCGTTATGACGGCATGGTATTCTGGACACCGAAACGTCGATACAGAAGCGAGTGTTTTCTGGACCTGACCAACTATCCATATGATCAGCATTCGTGTTCTATTTGGATCCAATCGTTGGCTGGCATGGAGTCGCAAATTGATTTGCAACTTTATGGTGTGATAAATCCGACGAGTGCCACGTGGGATCTGGAGACGTACATGGAGAGTCATGCCAATACAAAGGTAATAGATTTAACATAGATTCTGCTTCAAAAATAATATTTGTGTTTTACTCGGAACATTGACATTGTAATTCAAAACTATGGTCTGTGTATTTTACTCCACTTCATGACAGACGTGGACCCGCAAAGATTGTCCTAATTTCACGAACTTTTTTTGCGTTCTGATTCACAACTTTCTTATTTATCAATGAATATTAACTTCACTTATACACAATCTAGATGGATCATTCATCTATGGATTTTAATACATTTTAATCTTAAATTCGGATTTGAATTGCTCGATATTCGACTTCCAAAAATCGTACTCTTTGTACAGAGCGCCCGAAATTCTTGTCCTAATTGGTTTATTTGATAAATATTCTACCCATATTGACTCAACTTAAGCAGTTATGGTCAGAGGAACACCTCGTGAGGTGGTCTTCGCTTCAACATGCACAGCATTGAGACCCAATAAGACAAATTCCTATAAATGCCTTATAGTCTAAGGTTATAAAGTGTCACATCGAATTCTAATAATCAATTTTTGTGCACGTTTATGCAAGTACTTGTCGCTTAGAAACGCTTTCTATGGCAAATATTATTATGACCACATAAAACAATGAAAAATAGTTAGCAGACACGTGCAGAGTATTTGGCGCTATGCGACGCGTTTAATTGTTATACATTCTGTATAGGAACGCATGCCATATCATATTGACTCTATATGAAAAAATGACCTTATTGTTTAAATAATGAGTTATCAAAGGCTTCAATATATTCAAATTATTTTAATTTGCCATATCTAGTCAGCATAGATTCAATTGTTGGTACATGTCAGCGAACTGTTTCTTGATAATGCATATGGTACTCTATATATATGATAATGTATTTGTTCATCGATGAAAAATATAAGCATACATATATTTCATATAATTGATCCTTCTCTAGTCATATTTACTTTTGCAAATCAAAGTTCAATCTTCGTTTCAATAGCTTAAAACACGAATACGAACCATTTACACATTCATCCGCTGCTCATAATATCAAATATTTGTTACAAATAAACTATTTTTGAAATAGGACAAGAATTTCGGGCGCTCCGCACGAAGAGTACGATTTTTGAAATTCGAATATCGAGCAATTCAAATCAGTATTTGAGTTTGAAAAGTAAACAAATCCATAGATGAATGATCTATCTAGATTGTGTAAAAGTATAGTTAATATTCATTGATAAACAAGAAAGTTGTAAATCAGAACGCAAAAATATTTCGTTAAATTAGGACAATCTTTGCGGGCCCACTTCCACCAATTTGCCAGTCTAAAAATAATGACATTTTTTTCTTGAATATAAAAACAATGGCAAACATAGACAGAGACTACAAATTAGCAGAGAATATGAAAACTATCATATTTTTGTCGGTCCGCCGGACCGACATGTCCAATATTTTGTCGGTCCGGCCAATTTTTTATAGGTCCGGCATAAAATCACCTAAAATAATCGGCAATTTTTTATCGGTCAGCCGGACCGACAAGTTTAAAAATTTGTCGGTCCGGCCGAATATTTGTCGGTCCCGGACCGACGGACCGACGGTTTTCATATTCTCTGAATTAGTATGTTGGTTTGCACTGGAATATATGCATTTCTAAATAATGTACCTGCATACTGGTATAGATTTTATTGCTCCAGCAAAACCTATCAATTGCGCAATTAATCAGAGACCTTCTTTGTTTTAACATAGGTTTTTTAAGTAAAAAATGAATAGAAAACAAAACAAAATATTAAATTGCATTTGGAAAGAAATCTAATGAGCCGACCTAAAAGCAATGCGAAAGTGATTAAAAGGACCCATTTGTCAAGATATGTGTATTCTCGAATCTTCTATATTTTCTACGTGCATAAAATAACGTTCATTGTTGTTTATTTGTACTAAGTGGACCGTGTACGTGATTATTACTGATATGTTTACATGTACTAAGTAGACCGTGTACGTGCTATGC
>LQRL01146153.1:11497-41051 GCA_001703475.1 Hydroides elegans | reverse complement strand
ATTATGTATGTTGGCCTACCTTAACTCCTTCTTTTCCTGCTTTCGGCAAGACCATATTGTCAAATAAATGTGAGTATGGCCCATGTCCTGTAAAATGCAAAAAAACTTAGAAGAATTTTATTTAGATTAAAAGCGACAAATTTCATTGATTTGCAAATAGCGCCCGCATTATTTAGATAATTATCATGATGACAGATATAAAATTGATATTTCATCATGCATTATTGGCGATAACCAAAATTACAGCTATACACTCATTGCGCATTGTCTTCGCAATAAAATATACTTTAAATATGCCACTATATTCATAACCACACCTAAATCATGGCACAACCCCGCAATCTCGACACACAAGATGTCTTTGTCAGTGATATTAAGGTCAGGCTGGTTGTCTCTCAACCGTCGCGTTAGTTTTCCGGCGAGATGACACACACTGAAAAATATGCTCTTTTAATTTCCATTCACTCAAAATAAATACTAATTCGGGACATTGTAATAAAAAGACCATATTCTCTTTATGACTATGACTTTGTAATGAATATATATTTTGTATGAAAATGTAACAACCTTTGCCAGTTCATATTAAAGAGACGGTTTAGTCATGTTTGATTTGAATCAAATGACTTGTTAACATGGTCATAACATTACCATTATGCATTAAATGATCCGTTGTATTCAATCAAATAATCTCACTCACATTGTTATTTCTAAAAACGGGTCTATATATACATATATATATATTAGAATTTTCAATAATATTTGGCATATTCGTTATGGAGCTTGCCTTATTACACATGAATAAATTACCCAATGCTATGCTCAAATCTGCTATGCTTAGCGCCAGGAAACACATAGCTAACACCTCCTAATTGCGATATATAACGCAGTCGCTGAAATTGGGGTGTATCTATAATTGCAACCAGCAAAGGATGAAGCTCGATAGCCCCGTGTATGGGATCCAAGAAAACTTTCTTCGCTCCTTCAATCGCTGTAAGCTATATATAATGAGGTTAGACGGGTTACGATCAGTTTAGGAATTATTTTTGTGTTTCTGCTTTTGTTATTGGAAAAATAATAACTAAGTTACTGGTTCGTCTAACGTAAGCTCACTTTGACAGTTACCCGCCAAGGTAAACATATAAATAAGCATTCATATGTATTTGATTTATTTTTATACGTCTCTTTTTATATATTTTTAGTTTAATCATTCGACAGATTACTCGAAGGGATGTCACTAATTTGGTAAATTAACATATACTATCCCACCTGTTTCCTAGCATGTTCAATCGACGGCTCAAACCAATCGCCCATAAAGCTCCAAATGTCTTTATTTGATTTCGTCGCGTCCTTTTTGCAACTCTCCAGAAGGCTTTTCAGAGTACTCATTGATTCCTTTGGAAATACACATACTTATTATTAGCAGTTGTTTTTCAATGTTTCAGCTATTAATACACGTTGTCCTGTGTTTGAAGAGTGCACAATATAAATTGTGTGCATTTCAAAGAAGTTCATGCCACGATAGTTTCCACATATTAAGTAGATTTATGGTTAATGGTTATAAGAGCATTAAGTGTTTACAAGTTATCAGATAAATATTATCGTATGACATTGAAAAACCTCATTAGTGTCGTCTCTCTTTTCAAACCAGTCTGCTATTCGCTCAAAGACACATTGCTTTCCGTCAACACTCTTCTTTTTCAGCTCGTCGATACAGGTGTCTAAGTTCATTGCTATCAGGTACTGCATTTCTATATCCATTTTCTAGAACATTTGACAACCGTTTTAAAACAAAATGACCGGCCTTTTACGGCACTTTGTTTGAACGAAATAGTAGTCAAATATATAGTATCATATTTTCTTACATTACATATTACATCATTCATTGAATGACAGTCATATCGTGTTGAAAACAAATATAATGTATATAACTCTAATATTCTTATCATTTTACTATCTTAATACGTGCATAACATAAAATAAATGTGTATCAAAGACGATTGCTTTACCTTTTTAGATACATCATTAAGTGGTGATGAAATCGGCTTTGCAAGCAGCTTGCAATCGAATGTTTCTTGAAACACTAATAGAACAATAAATATATATATGTTAATTATGATATATGTTTGATATATATGTTTGATAATAAATTTATAATAAGAATTAAGTTTGTGCTCAAACACTGCTTTTCGAAATACCTTAATATCAATTTTACTATCACAAGCAACTTATCAATGACGTTATTATGGTAGGCATAAATAAAGCCTCTTACCAGTTTGCCAGCCAAAGCTATCAAACAACGACCCGCATTTATTTCGAATCCTTTCATATCCGGTAAATATTTTCTCATATGAATTCTTATTCACAGTATCTGGAATCGATCCATCTAAAAAATTTAAACATTTATGATCAGTTCATGCAATGATAGTGTTCAATATGTGAACAAACTTGTACATGTTTAATATAAAATTAATCAGTTATTTTGAGTCTTATTTTGATGTCCGTTATGTATCAGAGAAACACTTGAGTAAACCAGATTTCAAAAATATAAGTTACATGAAAAAAACACATGGTATTGAACAAATTATGTATATTCTGAATTCCCATATGTGTGATTTTAGAAGTTGGTCGCGTGCAGCGCTATCTTATGGAATATAGAATTGTCCGGTCCCTCCCCTCCACTTTTTCAGATTTCGCGCATGGCTCAAAGTTTAGAAAAAAGGGGGTTTGTTTGCATGAGTGCTTTACCTCTGTCTGTTGAACGTATCACATCTTTGTCCCTCAGGAACCATATTATCGGTGTTGACACCGATGCTGCTGCCAAGGCTTTTGTCCAAAATGAAGTGAACATGTTGAACTATTTGGGCTCTGAAATACATGATTTTAAGGTATGAGTATATTTCCTTTCTGGTTTTGAAAATAATTTGACATGTCTGTATACAGACTGTATATGTTTCTGTGTCTGTATATGTTTCTGAATAAGGATTCTTGATCCACACCTTGTAATATTTCAAACGTTTCTGATCAAATAATGACGATTTGATGCGTTCTCACTAAATACCACTTTAATTTACGTGTTAGAATGTCCTAGGCCATGAACTTTTTTGCACTCAAATAAATAGCTCCCTTGTATCTAAAGCTTTAATCAAACAGTTTCGAACGTTATGTTTTTAGAAAGCGGGAATACCTAACAAACTATTTTATGAATTGGTTTTATATGACGAAATGGTTAACGGTGCAGCCTTTATTAATGAAATATTATTCCTAAAAAAACGATAGTTTGTCTGCAATGAAAGTCCAACATTTGTTGCCAGTAAAACGTTGTTTCTTCCGTGTTTCCTGACCATCGTCACGTTCCTAAAAACCTATATAATCCGGCGTGTTTAACAAAATTTGCAGAGTTAAAATCATAGAATAAAGCATGGGTACTCATGAGGGGGTCAAGACCCTTTGGCCCCTCGGGAAAAGATACTTCGGCCCTAAGTTAAAGAAGCTTCGGTTTCTTGTAAACATACATTTGGGTTCTGCAAAATACATTTCGGACCCTGTACCCTCGGCCCCTTGGAAAAGGTAATAACACTATCAAAAGTAATGATGATCCTTATAAATGATAAAACTGAAAAAATAAATCAAATGTTTCTGAAAACTAGGGCATTCGCGAATATATTAAATGTTGTATTTGTGTCTGTGCTGGTATATATTATAATGTATCGTTGTTTATGTCCATGAGTTATTGACGGAACACAATCATAAGTGTGCCCTTTGTTCAAATTTAACGTTTTTGTTCAAAGTGCCGAATTCAAACTGTCATCGGGCGACTGATCGTTTGCTGAAGCCGCGCCAATAAATATTGAATTGTATCCCCGATTCGATTAAAAGTGTACCTAGTGTCAAATAATTTAGGCGTCGACTCAAAACGCACTTGTTTAAATTAAAGTATAAGTTGTGATCATCTTTTTAAGAATTCTGGTCACAATTTGGTTAGCAAATGGCTAATTTATAGTAATTTGATTTTTGCACTAAACGTTGAATTGTTAGAACGTCTATTCAAGAATTATGATAACAATATATTTCCGGTTTTCGGAACAAAATGGAGCATGTTTTACTTTGTATGTCATAGCAAAATATTCTTATTTTAATGGTCCCATATACAGCTGCATTAAATATCAATAGTTTTAAATGCAATTGTTTTACTTAAACTCGTCAAAATGAAAGTTAATATAATTTTTTGTTTGAAATGTAGTTTACGAGTGAGCCAAAGTGTCAAATCTGGGTCGAAGTTGTAGGAGCCGAAGTGTGTTAAAGGAAGGGCCGAAGTATTTTCTGCTGGGGCCGAAGTATTTTCTGATGGGGCCGAAGCGTCTTTAAGGAGGGGCAGAAGTGCCTTTTGAGTGGGGCTTTAGGGAGGGGCCGAAGTGACTTTAGGGAGGGGCCGAAGTGACTTTAAGGAGAGGACGGAGTGTATTTAAGGAGAGGCCGAAGTTGTAGGAGCCGACGTGTGATAAAGGAAGGGCCATTTTCTACTGGGGCCGAAGTGTCTTTTATGAGGGGCCGAAGTGTCTTTAAGAAGAGGTCGAAGTGCATTATTTCTACAGACCAAAGTGCTTTTAAGGAGGGGCCAAAGCGACTCTTGCTAGGGACCAAAGTGCCTTTAAGGAGGGGCTGATTTGCCTTTTGATAGGGGCCAAAGTGACTTTAGGGAGGGGCCGAAGTATCTTAAAGGAGGGGCCGAAGTGTATTTAAGGAGGGACCGAAGTCTCTTTAATGAGTGTACGAAGTGTCTTTTGCTTGGGGCCCATTTGTCTTTTCATGAGGGATCGAAGTGTTATTAACGAGGGGTCGATGTGTTTTTAAGGAGGGGCCGAAGTGCCTTTTGCTTAGGGCCGAAGTGTCTTTAAAGGGAGGCCAAAGTACCTTTTGCAAGGGACCGAAGTATATTTTAGGCCCAAATTGGACGAATTAATGCGAAATAAAATTGATTAAGATATATGATATAATAAGAAAATGTTAAGAAACTGCTATTCCTATGGAAATGCATATGTAAATATGAAGGGCACCCCAAAATAATAAAATCAAGTACCTTCAAATATTCAACATATGAAAATATTTTAAATTTTGTGATTATTTATCCTTTTATTCATACAACAGCGTTCCTTTCATTGCCTCGCATGCCCAGTGAGTAATTTGGCTTGGTTTGAGCATTATTATAACCCGATCACTCGAGAGAAATTCCATGCTACCGTATTGCACAATAAGGGACTGTATAAGAACCAAAGAATCGTCGTGGATAAGACAAATGTCCCTAGTATAAAATTTAAGTGTGGATCATCTTTAATATTTCGTCATTTTTCCTCAGCATTGCACAGCCAAATTGACCGGATGATTGATAGCAACAAAGAACTTTATCAAGAAGTGCCTACAGCATTAGACACAGTCAAACAAAAACTACTCAGGATAGCTGGTCATTGCTATTGACACCCTAATTTAGTGTTTCAGATCCCTTATCACGGCAAGCGAGGGTGGGGAGAACTGGCGCGTACGTTTGTGCAGTAAAAGTAAAGTAAAGTAACTCCAAAATCTCGATTTGTCTGGTATTCACACAGCTTTTTGGGAGCCGCTCATGGGGTACTCTTCCTCAAAGAACGCGAGATGGCATCCTTGATGTCGTGCAGGGCCCAATGGCGAATCCGGACAGGTCGAGGTTGCTAACCTCGTTAGGTGATCTATATAAATTAACTTATTTTTGGAAATATGCCTTATGTGCTTCAAACAACCTATTGGGGATCAGTCATTTTATACAGAGAACCAATAAATGAATTTCCAGAATTAAACAGATTATAGTTTTACTCTTAGCTTTCTAAACATGAAACACAAAAGTCAAATGCGATTTAGATGAATGGAATAGAATAAAATATAGAATATATGTAAATGTGAAGATTGAGTAAATGAATTCAATGGATCGTCCCTAAAATAGTGTCCTGGAAGCATATTAAGACAAGTTACTACACAATCAATAAAAAAAGTAAAAAAAAAACGAAACTGTTGTGGGGGCTTTAGCAGTGTGCGGCAGAGGAAAATCAATGCTCCCTTCAGACACAAACTACTTAAGCAGGCATATCCAACGAATGACTTTTTGAATTTGGTTTATTATGACTCTGTTGTTATGAAACGAATTATTTAGAAACATATGAGAAGAGTACCTCGCGAGCTGTTCCTCACGAAAGATGTTCCCCAGCAAATCCCAGCTGGCTTGGAGATTTTGAGGAAATTCTTTCTTGCTTGGAAATTTTAGCAGTTTTTTTTTACATTTTCTTTATCTTGTGATAATTATGAGAATAATCAATTACAAATTGATCGTAACCGCTTGCAATTGTCTCATAACCTGATATTTGTTATTAACGATAAGTGATTTAGTTGTATTCAACAGTTAATTTTTTTCGAAAGGTGTTCTTTTCTGCTGCAATTAAGCTTGCTAGAAGGAGGAACAACTCTGCTGGCTTGGAAAAAATGAACACCTTTTGCATTTTTCTATGTTTAAAAAAGAGTATTTTGTTGTTGTTAATCAGAGTAAAGTTGTTTTACGATTATTTAACCACTTTTTGACAAATGTGTCGTAGGGTGCCCTTCATAAGGGGGTGATGGATTATTTCCAAAAGTAAAACCTTCATTCTGTATTTGCCAGTGACGAAAACTCGAAATTTGTTGCCAGCATAAAGGTGCATGCAAGAATAGATACACTACAATGCTTCATGCCCCTCTGAAAATTCACAAATATTAGACGATTCCTATTTAAACCGTATTCACTCAAAAGAGAGTTAATCTCAATCAATAACTTTATTCTGCGGGCTTAATTATTTGCAATATAATAAAAGGGAAATTTCTATACTTGTTCTATTCGGTGAAAATGCCAGCAAGGATAACTTTCTAGTTGGGTAAATATTTCACAGATAAATCGTTGGGTACTTCTGCTTTAGGACAGTGCCCTATTATTACTAATGTTCGTACGGTTCCATGCAAAATTGCAAGATTATTTTTGTGCTACGAAAATGATAAACGCATTTTAGACATAAATATTTTAGCTTATCAAAATTCTATAGTCAATATTAGAATCGATTCGAACTTAACTACACCCCCCCCTGTATCCTTTTGGTCTAATGATATTCACGCAAGCAATCTTGTATATTATCATTCTTTTAATATTCGCGGTCGGCCAACAAATGGTAATAGGCTGATGTCTGTTACATATAAAAAGGGCAGCTCACGACATTTTTTTCCATAAAGAAATTATATTAATAATTGTGCTAAAAGTGTTTTACTTTTTCAAAGCCAGCTGAGCTGTTTTCCATTTCTAGCAAGCTTGGAACAGATAAGGAACACTTTTTACGAGAAACGATATACTGAATATTACTAGAAAACCTATCATATATTTGCACATAACAGTTTATTAGACAATTAAAAGCACATTTTTCTTAATTTCGAAATGATAACGTTCACAATTTATTACGAAAACAAAGATAGAAAATATGTCCTTCAAACTGCTAAAATCTCCAAGGTACAATTTATTTTCTTACAGTTTCCAAGTCAGTTAGAATTTGATGGGAACACCTTTTATGAGGAACAGCTATATTCATTTTGAAAAACAAATCACATAATTTTGATTTAGTGATAATTGATTTCCTGAACTTTTATAATTAAAGGAACGTAACTTAGTATTTTTATAGATTTTGGTGGATTCATGTAATAAACCAAGAGCCACCGTGAAATATTGAGCAATCTAATCCTAAGCAACTCTTGTGAATATTATTGAACTTTAATAACATGGAACCCTTAAAATCAACCATAAAACCCTAAATATGACAAATTTAAAACTTTTACTTCGGACATGTCTTTATTATTGGTTTTAGCATATTTTTATAGTTGTTGTGTAAACACAACTCTGAAAGGTGTTAAATGTGCTCTTATGATTACTCATTTGGAAATATGTTGAGACCCATCCACGTAATGGGTGTTTAAACAATAAAAAGAAAACTTAACATTCATATTTGTTTATTTTACAACACGTCGACCCAACAGATTTTCGAAAATCTCATTTCATGAAATGTATTACTCTCAATAAATAGAAACAATACTTTAACAGACGAGTGTGTGTTTTAACATCAACAATATATAAACTTTATATAGGGAAGATTTGTTTTTCATTATTTCAGCCCTCTAGGACAGACAAAAATTTGGCTTTGATGTGAAATTAATTAAATACAATGAACAGTATATCGACATTTTTTTAATCATAAAATTTATTGGAAATATATCATCAAATTATCATTCGCTGTTAAATTGAAAAGCTTTCCCAAAATAAAAATTAAATATTAAGAAAATTTATGAATTATAGAAATTAAATATAAAAAAAATAAGTGTGAATTATACATGTGACGTTTTGGCATTGTATTTACCGAATTTCCTATTCTCGTTTGACAATTATAAGATCACCTGGTGCTTTCCAAAAAGAAAATATGTAAACTATGAACCCGTAACCATAACTCAGAACGTTTGTTAAAAATCAAATTACATGACAAGTTTAAGTGTATATTCGATATAGACCATCCGTTTTCTTTGTAATATTTTACATTTTTTCCCAAAATCTTGGTTGTTTCTATGAGTATGATACCGAACATATAATTATTGTTTTGAACAAATATGTGCCGTTTTCGTCTTATTTCAATTTGACACAATAATAATGGCATCCACCTATCAATAAATATAACATCACGAACGCACAGCCACTTACGAAATGCCTAACCAGCCGAAACTCCCATGCGCTCGACCGTACACTATTTAAATAAAGGTATTGTAACTTGGTAAATTTTCAATATATATGGATATGCAATTCCCGTAATAAACAACATCATTTTGATAGCATGTTTTGATTGCAAGGACCAAGCTATAAAAATAGTATGTGTTTTTCAATATCTAGTTTGATCAAGGATCATGAGCACTGGAAGATTTTACCAGATCGATCTTCAAATCTTTTACGGTGTAACTGTATATGTTTACATCCTAACTATCTTTTCAAGCATGATGTTATATATATTCATAACAAGCAGCGATCTGACGAAAAAGCACAGATAACATAAGCGATCAAGGTTAAGCACATGGCGGTGGTCAAATTCAAGAGAACGTTAATAGATCAAAGACTAAATTATGTATGTTAATTGCCTGATCATATAAAACAAAATAAATTAAACATTCAGTTGAGATCAAGATGATGTAAAGAAGACCAATTCGACACAAAAAAACATTTTGTATATGTTTGAAGTCTCAAAAATAATGTAGGCATACACTTAAGGTTAAACTACATTTGAAACCAGCTATCAAACCATGCATATTTTTTTAGTCTTACATAATGAGGTATTCAGCAATGCTCATCATATAGAATGGTGTCAACGTAACACCATATCCATTGCCGTTTTGGATAATCGAACTATCAGTGAATGAACAAACCGTAATATCTCTAATGTGTTCTTGAAAGCGTCTCAAAATGTAACTGTTTCGGAATACATATGACATTAATTAGATAAGATTTACGCTACATACGTGTGTTATAACGATTAAGATTGTGAAAAAAGTACAATAACCAATAAAACAATCAAACTCTTAAAAAACGTTAAATTTAAGTTCTACTACAGCTTAAGATTCAACCCCAGTATTAGATTATTTCACGTCGGCACTTCAAGACAATATAAAAAACTAACAAGCTAAAACAAATTGTAAAAATCTTAATTTTTAAAGTTGCACATGGACCATAAGTAATATATTGCTCCATACACTTGTTTTATTCTTCGCCATCTGCTTCTTTGTTCTACAAAGTCAAGAAACAATTACTTTGTTAATTCAATAACAATATATATAATTATACATAATTAAATTATGATTCAATGTCTATGATAAGTTTTTTTTTTTGGAATTCCAATGAAATGACCATATTAACTAGCCTTCGCATACATTTTACGAATGCGTAGCCTTTTTTATGAATCAACATTCAACATATATACATTACATAGAGGCAGGTGAACAGGGGCCATCAAAAGATTAATATTGTAAGTTCTAAAAGTAGCATGTTTAAAAAGCAGAAAATAAAACAAACATATAACTAACATTGTGAAATAATGGTCGAAACTCCTCTTCATTCTTTATTGTTTCGATCCATTTGTCTGCCATCTGTCTTATCAGTTTCAATTTCTCAATTTCATAGTTGTGACATTTGTAGAATACTCTCAAAACCGAAGTTGTTTGGAGCATAGGCGGGGTCTTGAAATAAGCGAGAAAAACAAATATATTAAAGCGTTGTGTCACTATTCTAGTCACTTTATGATGATTTGGCAGTAATACTGTGTACTGATATATCGAATTTATTTACAAGGAATCCAAATAATGCACTTTTAATTTTTTTACCGTGAGTTGAATCGGAGTGTTGAGGTCACTTTTCTTGTAAAACCACATATGCTCGACTACGGGATCACTTTCGCCTTTTCCATAATCAAATGTAGCTACCTATAAAGGAATATAATGAAAACCTAATTTTATAATTTTAAATATGTTTAGAATATTGCACTCAAGTATGTTAGTTTGGACACACGAACAACATCAAATGAAGGTAATTCAATTAAACATATATGACAAATTCTCATATAACAAACGCACTTAGGATCTATGTTTATAGAATACGAGAAGAAAATTAAGTTTAATTATACACTCTGCTGATGGCTGAATATTAATAAAAACATACATCCACAATGAAATCTTCGCTCTTTAGAACATCATCAGGATTCATTTTAACTGATGAATACTTCTTTTCATTTTTCCACTTTTTGTCCACAGATTCCTTGAAATGCTTTTCAACCTTTTTGATCTGGTAAGATTATACAATATAAAGCATTATAGTATTTTACCTCTACATAAATTACAAATTACTTTACTAACACAGTTGATTTAAGTTATCCATTATTTATCATTTTTAAAACCATTTATAATTTGAGATGATTTAGTATGGTTTATTGCTAATTAGGTAGTGGCATACCATTTCTTTCCTTCTTTTGTTTTTCTCGTCATTAGTGCTCATTTTATCACTCGCTTCCTGTTGGATTATTCAAGAATAAGTATGTTAATATAGACTGGATATAATGTAAGCTATTTATAAACTGATATTTTTACATCTTCATTTCTGGTAAGTTGCATCGGAATAGCAAAGAACATATATATATATATCAAAAAGATAAAAAATATATAAATTATCATCACCAATGTTAATTCTTCATTTAAAACAACTGGATATAAATCCCTCTCTTCGATTCGCTGGATTATGGCTTTTGCCTTTTTCAGTCGCGGTTTTTCGTCGGAATCTTCTTGATTTAAAATGTCATAATAAACGGCATCGGTCAATTTTATGTAGTCATCACAATTATCAACACATTCAGCCATTGTCTTCCCTCTGAAATGTGTAGTTTTTACATGATTAGATTGAACTTATAAAAACACATGTGATACAAGTATTTAATAATGAAATGAAACATAAATTAAAATGAATAATGAATGATAACACATTACTATTTGTACAACAAATATTAAAATATTAAGTTATTATCTACACAAATTTGTATATGGTCAACTGTGAACTAATATATTGTGTTGATTGACAATGCAAACGATTCTCACCCATACATGAGTTCTTTACTTGCTTCTAACAGAGCATCGCAAATCCTTGATTGATAACAAAAAATAATATATTTACATATGTAAACATATGTTGGAAACGTATTGTTCGATTATTCGATTATTAGTTCGATTATTCATATATACAATCATATGGCGAACACCGTTTTAATTTAAAAAATATGTTAATTATTGGGGTTAATCGATTTATAAAATGCAATATAAAACAAGGCATTATTGTCTTTAAACTCTATTTTGAATATTTATTAGCATACATTATATTAAGTACTTTATATTCATAACGATTTAAATACTATTTTATTAATTCATTGTTTATGTACTATTGTATTCGAAAATGCATCTTTAAAACATACATATGTTCAACTGCTTGTGTGACCCTATGGAAAAGCACGACCCTATGTTCGCGTTGCCTTGCTTGAAACATGCCATAAAGCGACTCCTTTTTCTGTAAATAATATACACAGTTACAGAGAGTGTTATGTAATTATCGTAAACGTTGGAAACATTTTATCTCTAAAGACAACATACAACACTTGTAATTCAGATTTTATATGAATGTGCATCATGCAATCTGTTGAAACATTGCATTTAAGTCTTACTATGTCACGGGCGCAGATCATATATTCCTTTTTGCCATCTTTTTCCACTTTTAATGCACGAAGGAATTTGATAATGTGATAGTCGAATGCATGAGGTAGTCCAAGGAAATAATGATCCCTAACAAGATAATCCCACTTGTCGACGTCAACTCCATTGCGTTTATTTGCTACAATCTGACATTTTCAAATCGACAAGTCATCATTCTACTATTTTCCAAAATTGAATTGGAAAACAAATTATACATATGTGAAAACATGATTTATTAAGCATGCATGAAATCAAAAATGAAATACTCATGTTGAATTTATCTAGCATAACCGTCCAGTTACTGTTCAAATGCAACTGTAAAAATATATATATATCTAGCTACAAATATTTGTTGTTTCATATAAAAGTTGACATTTAATTTTTACTCACTTCATACAGAAACTTCTTGTTCTCAACATCATATGTTTGTTCAAGATCTGTGTTTATTTGCTCCTTGATAAATAATATTTCTTTTGGCGTGAGGTTTTCTCTTATATGAGGATTTTCCTTCAAAATCTTGTCAAACAAATCGCAGCTCAATTGTTCGTGCTGCAGATGAACCATGAAAAGTCACAAACTATGCATGTATGCAACATATCATTTCTTTCAATATAATGCTTAAAACTGGTTTTGTAAATTGAATTTCTCAACATAAAATATAACAATATAATAAATATAGATATGCAGATAATTTGACAGATAGAATGATTTCAGGATAGATAGATGGATAGATAAATATATAGATAGAAAGCCGAAGTTGAATAAATAGAAACTAAGCTTTACTTATCACTATAACTATATATCATATAGCTATATTTACATGAATGTCTTTTCCCATTCCCTTCAGTACTTTTTCAAACATATGTGAGAATGGCCCATGTCCTGTAACATAGATACACTGATGTTTTAATAAACAATGCATATTAGCTGATGTTCATGTGTAGTAAAGTAAAATAAAGTGTATATCTTGTGGAGGTATATTCCGATGAAAGTCTCATATACAGGATAACAAACTGAATGTCTATGTTATGTGTAAGATTCAGTTTTCAATCCGATATTGAGCGATAGGCAAGAATAAATCGATAAAGGTTATAAACTATATGTTCATATAAGTCGCTGGCTCACCAAGGTCATGACATAATCCCGCGATTTGCACACAGATAATCTCTTTGTCTGTGATATTAAGGCCGCTTTGGTTATCATGGAGTCGTTGTGCGACCATTCCAGCCAAGTGACATACTCTGAAAATAGAAAAAATGATACTGTGTAAGAACTTGATAGCTCGGTAGCACGGTATATACATTCTCGGTAAATTTATATGTATTCCAAAGTCAAATGTAGCATTGGTGTTTGTTGTTGGAGCCTCATGTTTTGTTGCTAACAAACCATATTGTTAATATGGTTATTAGTTGCAATAGTGTGCTCACCCAATACTATGTTCAAATCGACTGTGCTTTGCCCCTGGGTAAACACGACTTTTCCCTCCTAACTGATGAAGGTTACGCAAGCGTTGAAACTGCCTTGTGTCCATTATAGCAACAAGTATAGGATGTAGCTCTATAGATCCGTGTATAGGATCCCTGATTATCTTGCTTGGTCCCTCAATCTTCTTGATCTGAAATAAATTATTTATTTTGGAATAATAAACTGGTAATTACACAACAAACATTCTTTCAAATTGTTTCTTTTGTTGAGTGATTACCAGTTTACTATTCCAAAATATTTATGTTCCCAACTGCTGGTAGTATCCTGATTGAAAGGATCCTCAACGGGATCGATCCCAAGTTATAAACTGAAAATTACCATTCAGACCTAGTCAATTCCACTCTTTTTCCGCATATTAAATTATTTATTTTTAATGAATAAATTGAAAATATAAATTTAAATGCATGCTTGGCAGGTGCTTTTACTATATTAAAGTTCATAGTTGGCATACATTTAAGCTATTTACCTGCATTTCCATCCACATTGTGTGCCTTGAGAACCAAGATATTATATCTTCGTATCTTTTTCCTGTTTTGTCAGATTGCCAAATCTTGTCCAACTCATCAAGGCATACATCCAAATATTGTTTCAACTCACTCAGTACTTCATCAGCACTGTAAATCTAAACCAAAATTTTAAAAAAATACTAAATATTTGGCCAAAATTAAATATGGCTGTATGGTTACCAAACTCAAAGATTGTATATAACAATACATTTATTTATAAATTACAATGTTGGATTTGTGTTCAAATGATGCACTATTTACCCGGCTTAAGTCTGAGTTTTGAGCAAACCATTTTGTGATGAAGTCAATAACATCATCCTTTTGTAGATTATCGGATGTTTTTGTTTTTGATTTCAGTTCGTCGATACATGATTTTAGCCTTTTAACTATCAAGAATTGCAGCTCGCGGTCCATCGTCTAAAGAAATTGGAATTAATGAATTTCAATAAACGTCAAATCTATTTTATATTTCTAATACAGATATAATTGTTTATAATAATTATCTACGATCTTTTCGTAGAACGAAAAATCGCAGGATATGCATTTTGTTTGCTTTTCTGAATATTGGCGCCTGAGCCCCAGTCCGCCGATTTTCTATATGTCTAAGTCCAAAATCGACTGATAATTTTACAAAACCGTATAAAAGACAATCGTTACATGCTGCGTAGGGGGTTTAGATTGTGATTTTATAAATAGTATTGAATATATCCGATACTAAACACACATCATCTGATCGCACAAATGACTTTATAAATCCCATGCTGAAAAACACTATGGATTTTTGGGCCTCTCAGTGGCTGTTTCGAAAGGAGGGTAATCAATAATTGTGGAAGGCGTGCATAAATTCAAAATGCCAAGCACCCAGTAGCCTCGCTTAACCTCATGAGTCACTCGCTTGGTGTGGTCTATAAATAGAAAGGCTCTCGTGCAAGAGAAGGGGAAGCTATATAAGGCACGCTTCAGCGTAATCAATATTCACTTTCTGCTCGAAGTGCCACAGTCAGCATCTCATTCATTGTTTACTCTACTCTATTTTATTAATGTTTAAAAAAAGAAACGACAACATTTTTTTCGTATAAAGGTAACACATCGTTTCTACATTTTCGTCGAAATTGAGTTAAGGGCATATCTGTACTTAGGACATTATTCCCTATGTACTTAGTCTAAAGCGAGCCGCTTATATGCTCGTATATGCCTATTTATCAATATTTATATTTGAATCGGCAAGGAAGATCGTAGATATGAACTCTATGAGTGCCATTCTAGTTTATATATCTGCTCATGGCTAAGTTTTGTTGTTTTATGCTTCTTTTATTGCATGATATTGTTTTACGAAATATAGGCTACTAAATATAGTTATAAAAACAGAAGATGATAAAGCGAATGTGTATATGTGAATACGAAATTGAAATCCTTAATTATAATTTTACCAAAACCCAATTCTAGTATAACCTATCCATCCTTTTTTTTATTACATAACATCACTTCAAGTAATTTATGTGGCCCAACTGACCCTTGTTCTTTTAGCCGATCATATATTGATATGTATTTTATATTATTTTATATGATAACACATATCGTCATCAAAAAAGCTAGTTCTCGTTAAAAACAACGACGTGTATGAAATAAAACCTCATTTTCGAAAAAAAAGATATTTCTTCGACTTAAAATAATGCCTGAATTGTCAAAAACGCACGCCTGAAATTCTTTGAAATTACATGTGTATTAAATGTGTGAATTGGTTCTAATGATGACATAATTACAAAATTCTTAGAGCCGCCAAATATGTCTGTCTTTAAAGGCTATATTTGCACATATGCACACATTGAACATTGATTCAAACGCATGGGAACATTTGAGCTGAAACCACTACTTCTACTACTTATAATTAGGTATAATTATCATATATCTTCGATAAAAAAAATATAAAGCTCGTTGAAAATAAAATGTATTTAAAATACAAAACTGTTATACGCAATGTTATGGTTTATAAGACATTCCCTTAAACGCATAATATACGTATATGTATAATTGTTTTTAATTTCTGAATAGTTTCATAGTAATATTGTACATTGTGTGATTGTTTTACATGACATGCCTTAAAAGTGTGCCTTTTGCACACTTCGAGAACAAGCATCTAGCTCAATTTGATGAACATCTACAATATATTTCAATTACTTGATTTATTTGTTTACGTGTATCAAATGTATTTCTAAATTAATATCCTTAAATCAAAATAACAATGTTTATCACTTGATTACAGCTTACGGGAATAATTATGTTTAGAAAATAATCGTACGTTTCATAGTAATAGTGTACATTGTGTGATTGTTTTACATGACATGCCTTAAAAGTGTGCCTTTTGCACACTTCGAGAACAAGCATCTAGCTCAATTTGATGAACATCTACAATATATTTCAATTTCTTGATTTATTTGTTTACGTGTATCAAATGTATTTCTAAATTAATATCCTTAAATCAAAATAACCATGTTTATCACTTGATTACAGCTTACGGGAATAATTATGTTTAGAAAATAATCGTACGACATTAAAACCTGAATCAAACGTTAATATCTCATAGTTACCTTATGGGATGAATCTTTTGATTGGGTTGGTTTGGCTTGTAGCTTGCCTATAAATGTTTCTTAAACACAAAACATGTAGTGAATAAACTGATTTCAAATAAGAAAACTATTGTTCAATATTGATTGAGTTTGAGTATTTTAAGCATAACAATGTAAATTGTTCACCTCAAACAAACAAGCATAGTATTCATGTAATTTTATTTTGATTATTAGGCTTTTATAAAAATTTCTAATAATCTTACCGTTTTGCAAGCCAAATCTATCACATAGAGACCTGCATTTACGTCGAAGGTTCTCATATCTATCTACTATTTTTTCCGTAGTATTGTCATTCATTTTAGCAGCAAATAATCCATCTAAATATCAGAATATGTATGATTAGTATACGCAAAGTTGATTTACTGTTTGTGTTTGAGATGATAAAATTCAAACTAAAGAATAAATCATCAGGCAGTTAACAATGATAATGTAAAAAATATCTGTACTTCAATTAAGCTTGAGTTTTATCAATACAATTTCAAAATGTTATGAATTTATTTTAAAGTGTTATTGCCCTGTGACGCAAAAATTAGGTCACAATGCTAATTTGCATATGTTAGTGTAAAGATTGTTCTCCCAGGTTTAGTCTAAGGCCCCTCCAGAGCGGTAGCCAAGCGAGACAAATACTTTCCCAAATTTATCTTAAAACGTTAATATATTTCAAAGGTTTTCTTTTGTTTATGAGACTCGTTTTTTTTATTGTTAAAACAATGCATGCAAAAATCAAGCATGAAATTTAAGTAATACTTTATGTTTTCATGAAAATACGCCAAAAATATTTTCCCCTCGGCAGACCGCCCGGGAGGTCCCGAAGATGCCGCCTGAAGTCCCTCCCTTGTCGTCCTTCTCGGACACCGCATATTATATACAAAATCAAAGAAAATAAAAGCCAATGATGTCCATGGATGAATGGTATCTTACCTTTGTTAGGCAAACGTATCACATCGTTGTCTCCCAGATACCATATTATCGGTGTTGACACTGATGTTACTGCCAAAGCTCTCGCCCAAAGTGAAGTAAACATGTCTACAGTAATTTGCAAAAAAAAACCTAGTAACTAGCAAATTATTTTTTTAAAGAGTTATGGCTTGATTTTAAGTTACTAGGTTATTGCTCATAATGTCACATTTGCCACTCTTAGAGGAATTTTGTAGCGAGATAACATTGTGAATATCTCTGCAAAAACCTAGTATATCTTTGTAGTTTGTTGGAGGTATTAATAGATTTTCTCGAAACTATGAAAAAGCGAGTTACTAGGTTTTTGCAAAATACTGTAGATGTTTATACTTGCTTATTCTGCAATTATAGGAAATATGGAACAGTGTGTGTTCATTAATGTAACTATTTTAAGCAAAAACAAATGCAAACCCATGCTCGAAATCTATTATAATCGATTATATTATTATAGTATATCATGTATTTTGAATACACAAAATAATAAAATATTAAAATGTGCATCAAATAGCATTTAAATTATATTTTATATATACATGTATTACACTATTGGTGTTTCCACGGAAATTGCGTAGAAAATAAGCAATAATAATTAAGAAAAAGTACCTGCTAAAGCTCCTTGCACAGATAATCTCTCGATTTTGTAATTAGCGGGAGTTTATCCTTTTGTGTCTACAACAGTGTTCCTGTAACTTCATATATTCGTCTGTGTTTTAGCATTCCAATAGAAAGATCATTCGAGGGAAAATCCATACTATCATATTGCAAATTACGGGACTGTATCAAAATCAAAGAATAGTGGTGGACTTCGATTTCATACATTTCGACTACTTTAGTTTCTCAAAAAATAAAAACGATTTTATTCTTTTTGTCATTATAAAGGTCGAAAAATGTATGATTTGCAAACATATATTTCTGCTTTTGACTTGTTATACGGTTGTAAATAATAATTCTTTAACAATGGCACTGTAAAAACTCTAAATATGCATCACTGATCGTTATCTGTAAACTATATATTATAACAATACTTCATATTGCTAGGAAAGTGGAATGCGTAGAATGAAGGCGCAGCCTGATGTCTGCGTATTTCACTTGCCATAGTCACATTCATATTTCTTGATGTGATCATTTTATATTTTATATTTATTTTTTTAATGACATTTCATTTATTTATTTACCAGCTAATTTACATTTATTGAACTCGTTTAGATTCAGGAAAATATTGGATAGTTGTTATATTCACAGTTTTATGCGTTTGAAAAATGTGTTGATAACCTGTTTTTCGTTTGTCTACCATAAATTATTTAAATAGATTAGCTAATCAGAATTTTGTTTTAGCTACCGGAACATAATCCATCATTTAAAATATATGACTAAGATAAATAAGATACAGGGATAAATAAGATTTAGGGATAACAATGGATTGATACATTCAATGTATTCAATGTATCTCCCCTTGAGTATGGGAAGCACACTATGATAGACATGTTACAGCACAATGAAGCGTACCCCACGACACATTTTTCAAAAACGTTTTAAAATCACATTAATACAACATTATAATTACAAACAAGAACAAAATGATTGTTTTTGAACATGAACATTTTGCAAAGAGGTGTTTACTTTTTCCAAGCCAGCCTGGCTGTTTCTCCTTTTCTAGCCAGCTTGGAACTGAAAGTAAACACCTTTTGAAAAAAAATGAAATGTTGAATATTACCAAACTACCTATCATATCTGGCAAATTACAGTTTATTAGACAATTTTTCTTGGTGCGAAAATCAAGAAAATATCAAAAAAGGTTTTCCTCAAACTGCTCAATTAAATCTCCAAGCCAGAAAAAAATGAAAAATTTCCAAGCCAGCTGGAATTTGGTGGGAACACGTTTTTTGGGGAAAAGCTCGTGAAGTGCTCTTCTGCAATCCAAAAGAAAAATTACAAAAACGAAGCTGATCAGGAGCTATTTTTTTGCACTGTCATAATATGTCATTATGACAGTGCAATACATTGTTATTATAGACTTGTTGGAATATTTTGATGTTGGTTTAATCATATTTTTATCGCTGTTGAGTAAACATAACTCTGAAATGTGTTGAGACGCACCTTCGGTTAATCAATGATATTTGCCTTTCTTTAGACTATTAAATAAGATATGAGCATTGGACTTTGACTACATTTTGATATTTTGATATATTTAGCCATTAAACGTGTGTAAAGGTTATTCTACAACAGTGTTCTTGAAACTTCATATATTCGTATGTGTTTGAGCATTCCAATACGAAGATCATTTGAGAGAAAACCCATACTATCAAATTGCACATTACGGGGCTGTATCAAAATCAAGTATAGTGGTGGACTTCGATTTCATACATTTTTTTTTGCTCCGTATTTCACTTCCCATGGTCACATTCATATTATTTTTATCTGGTGATCATCTTTATATTATCATTGTTTTTAAATGACATTGCACATAGACTCTATAATTTCAGACAAGTTAATATTTATTCAACATGTTGAGAATTGGGAATATATCTGATATTTGTTATATTCACAATTAGACCTAGAAATCGGATTTTCGGACAAAATCAGCACTTTTTTTAGTTTGATTGTTTTTGTACGTTTTATTATTAGATGTGTTCAGCTGACATATCGACATATTGGTACATTAGCCATTTAACTATTTGATTTAGTAATAGCAGTAGAAAATATAGAATAGTTATTGAGCAATTCGTCGCCAAAAAATGTAGGTAGCGAAATCGGGCTCATCGGAATATCGGACAGAATTTAAAAAATATTTTTATATGCTTACAAATGTAGACTTAGCCCTTAAATTAACACTTCTAAATTTGAAAAGTGATTCAAACTGAATATTAAGCCTTTTATATACATTATATCAATATGTTATCTTACTAAAAATGGCATATTTCGATTGGAAATGTCTGTTTTATCACATATTGAAACTATTTATAGAAAATCCTAGGTTTTAATTAATACGACAATGTTACTTGACAATGATTATCATGCACATTCATATAAACCCATATAAACGCGTTATCAACACATTTAAGTAATGTGTTGATAATGAGTCAACTTAATGTTTTACATCTGACACCGGTATATGATTGTATTGCCAATTCAAATGTTCTTATTAAGAAAACCATGAAAAAAAATCAAAGAGATATATAAGTATCTTCTGAAAAAATACAAAAAGGATATATTCAAAATAAGGAAATAGTTTCATGTATAGATATAGCCCGGTATCAATTAAAAATATAGGGGATGGGGATTCCGTTTAATCCAAGTAAAATAACATTTCAAATGAATTTTCATCTTGTTGAAAATATTAAACGGGGTGAATGGAGTGATGTTACATTTTCACTTTGGTGTTAATGGTTTTTGTTATCCAAATTTAAACAGAATATAGCCAATTTAATATAGTTTTCCAAGTTTTCTCTGAATTTCGCAATTATCCATAAGTGCCTATACCCGCACCAGGAGTGGCGTTTTATACTTCAAATGATTTACTTTTATAGATTAGTATGTAATAACCTAAAACAAGTCACTCAAAAGATACAAGACACCTCAAATGTCGTATTATTTAATCCACATTAAATTACAGGGGGTTGGACAGTGATTTCAAATATGACCGATGTTAGCCTATTGATGCAAGGTCCTATATGGGCTGAATATCTATTTTTGACCCCTTTTGAAATTTAGCATTCATAATAATGGGTTAAATCTTGGATTTGTTAGGAGAAAAAAATATTATATAATTCTGTCCGAATATCTGATACACGCTGTCCGAATATCTGATGAGGCCGATTTCGATAGTGATATTTTTTGGCGGTCAATTACTCAATAACTATGCCATATATTTAACTGATATTGCTCAAGCAGATAGTCAAATGGCTTATGTACCTATGGATCAAAATGTCATGTGAAAATATTTCAAGAGCAAACCAACATGTACGATCAAAGACAAAAATGACCTGATTTTGTCCGAAAATCCGATTAATACGTCTATATGCGCTAAAAAGTCTTTTTATAAAGTTTGTTTTTGTCTACCATAAACTATGTAAATAGAGGGGCATTCAACGGTTTATTCGGGTAAATGTTTATTCTTGTAGCAGCTCTTCCTTGCTTGCAACTTTTTCAGAACAGAACAAAGATTTTTTTCAAAAGGATTATTTTACTCTAGAATTATGTTTGCACTTTTTATCTAAATTTAGTCTCTTTAAACGAATATGTGAAAGAATAACTTCATACACATTTGATTTCTTGAAATCTTTATTCTGGTAGGAGATTGTATATTTGCTTGCAATAGCTTTTCTGCGTTGCTTGCTTGGAACTTCAGAATAAACATTTAGATGCATTTAAAATAAAATAAATCGTTGAGTGCCCTCGTAAATAACTAATCAGAATTTTGTTTTTCGTTAGGCTTAGGAAACATAATCCATCTTAAAGATATATGGCATAAATAGATAAGATATAGGGAGTAATATTAAGAGATAACGATGGAGTGATATATTAAGTGTATTCAATGTATCACCCCTTAAAGCTAAGTATGGGAAGCACACACAGACAGACATGTTAAAGCGCAATCAAGGGCACCCTACGACACATTTCTCAAAAAGTTGTAAAATCACATTAAAACAACATTACAATTACGAACGACAAAAGGATTCTTTTTGAAAATGAACATTTTGCAAAAAGGTTTTCATTTTATCCAAGCCAGCGGGGCTTTTTCTACTTTTCTAGCCAGCTTGGCAAACCAAACTACATATCATATCTTGCAAATAACAGTTTATTAGACAACTGCAAGCAAGTTTAATAAATTTCGAAATAATTTTCGAAATAATTACTACTTATTGCGAAAATCAAGAAAATTATCAAAATAAAGGTGTTCTCAAACTGCTCAAATTTCCAAGCTAGAAAGAATTTTCTGAAAATTTCCAAGCCAGCTGGAATTAGGTGGGGGCACCTTTTTTGGGGGGAACAGCTGGTGAGGTGCTCTTTCGCATTCCATAAAAAAAAACGAAACTACTCAGGAGTACATGTAGAGCTCTATGTGGCAATGGAAAATCAATGCCCTACTCAGACACAATAGACTCTAGGACAGTGCCCTGTTACTGTTAATGGAAGAACGGTTCCATACAAACAAAGAACATTGTGCAAGATTATGTTTGGGTTACGAAAAAATGCACTTTTGCAAGGGTTAGTTGTAAGGCTTGGTTCAAGCTTTAAACATGAGTATTTTTCGTTTATAAAACGTTCGGTTAGGTAAATTGAAGGACACTTGATAAATAAAATAGTCTTGTCGGTGTTCGGTCATAAGCTCCTGCCCCAATCCCCCCCCCCCTCCCATCTGCGAAAATCTACGCCCGCAAAAATCCTCACCATTTTTGCAGGCCATTAGAAAAACCCTAGAATTCTACATCTTCTCCTCCGTCTCTTTTTCCAATCATTCATTTTGTAAACGTTGTCTGTAGAAGCTGTTTATTTATAAACAACACGTATCATAGTGCTCATTGTCAAATATGGGCAAACCATTCCATCAATAGTGTTAACATTTTGTGTAATGGTGTTTGATATAACAGGTCGACTAATAATTCAAGGGTGATATCTTTTGCGTCCCAACACAAACATTTTGAAAAAGAATCGCTGAGGTTTGATTCAGTGATCGTTGATTTCATGATATTATGAGTGTGTACCTCAAAAAGCATTGAACATCGCTCGGGATTCTTTCATTGAGGTTCATAGATTTATCTCATTTATCAAAGGGTTTTTTCAAAAAGCATGTGAGGATAAATGAACTTGCTGCTGCATGGAACCCTTAACTCAACAGTCAAAATCTAAATAGGACAGTGCAAAACATGTCTACTTTGGACATGTCTGAGCATTTGTTATTGGTTTAATAACATTTGTATCGTTTTTGAAAGGTGCTAAATGTGCTCTAATGATTACTCATTCGGAAATATTATGAGACCCACCCACAAAATATCAATAGTATTTGAGTTGATTTAGACAATAAATAAGATATAACTAATGCTATATTACAAGTATAGGTTATTCGTTTTACGAGGGCGGTATGAGAATTACTAACTTGCGAGACGAAGTCGAGCAGGTGTAATTCGAAGATAGCCCGAGTTAAAACGAATAACCGGCTTATTTCCAGGTTTCTTTAGAAATTGAAGGGCCCTCTAATGAACTTTTATTTAATCATGGCACATGTAATTGACTTATTTGATTAAGAATTCATTTCTACTTGAAAAATAAGCAAATCATAATCTCTTTAACAAATTAATCCATTGGTGTCAAGATTGGTTCAGGAGTAATCATTAATATGCTTTACCTAGTCAGGACGGTCCGCTTCTAAGCAAGTTAGTTATTTATTTATTGACCCTAAGATTTCTAAAGAACCGGGGAATAATATGATTTGATGTATTTCGCTTTAAGTAGTCCATTTACATGTATCAGAAGTACCGAAAGATTTAATCTGTGAAAACTGTTTACTCCTCGGAAATCTTCCTTGCTGGCATTTTCACGCAACAGAACATTTGATGGACGATCCTTGTCGGGTGGATGTAGCAGTCCGGTAAATCACAGTTTGAAGAGTATATGTGAAGCATACTATACTTCAAATAAAGTGTTTTACTTGGTGTTTTATATAGTAATTTCACACACCATAATATCATTTTTCAAGAATTTATAAGTCAAAATATTCTGGTATGGGTGTTACGGTGGGGGTTGACGTGATGGTTCCTATGGAAGGATTTTTTAGTTAAGATTCTTTAATAACATTCCTTAATGATATATTTTTAGTGAATAAGTACCTAACCCTAACAAAAAAAGATAGATATTTTATATTATATTTTCGATGTATACCTCCAGTACACTCTTCAAACTGTGATTTACCGGACTGCGGTGGATGTACATGTCCAGGTTGTGTTCCTCACATAGGTTCCGCCCACCAAACCCTAAACTGGCTTGGGAATTTCGATATCATACTGTCTAGCGGGGCGATTGTCGTTTTTTATGAATAATTATAATGATTATTTTGACATCATTATGATTCATTGCAACTGTCTAATGCACAGTAATTTGTTATATATGATTATTTATTTGGTTATATTCAACATTTGAATTTTCGTAAAACGTGTTTTTGCCTAAGCCAGCGAGAAAAGGAGAAACAGCTCCGATGCAACATACATTGTATTCTTCCGATTTGAAGCTGAATATACATATATAAAACATGTTCCTTAAAATTGTTTTTCGTGTGGCAATCTAATGAACCTCTTTCCCCCATTTATGTCGAGATTGATTTCAAGATTTCACGTCTATACATAAACTGTTTATACAAGCCTTTATCCAGAATCGTTCATTCTTGGCTATGCAATATATCGATAGTTCAAATATTTAACATGTAATACAATAACACACTACATCAATAATGAAATAAACGCTCAGAAAACAACTCGTTCATAATACGGTCAGCATACACGACAATTTCAGCGAGTCATCGATTGTATAATTATTATAGTCATAGAATTATTTTTAGTGCAAATTCACTAATGGCTGGTTGCACTCTGCGTTGTTAGCCACGCTTGAGCGATATGCTTGAGCAATGGCTTACTTTCCTTCCAGGGGCCATACACGGATATTTAAATGATTATTATTATCTAGCCCATTAAAATTAATCATTAATGTTCACAGATAAATGTTCATGAACATAAACATACTGATGAGAAACACGAATTTGACTGAAATGGCTAAGCGCGGCTTGAGGCTAACACCGCGGGGTGCAACCGGAAGTAAGAGCCACTTTTGGGGCATTTCCACGAAAAGAGTTCATCAGGAGTACCCAGCGATTTATTCGGTGAAATATCTATTCTGCGTGGATATCTTTCTTGCTGGCATTTTCACAGAAAAGAATGAATATAAAAATTTCCTTTTTGTTTTATATCATGGAATAAGGTTAATAAAATGCAATTATTACATGAAATTAACTCAGTTTTGCGCAAATTAGCGCTTAAACATGGGAATATGCTAAGTTTGGTGAATTTTCAGATAGGTATAAAGCATTGAATGGGATCTATTTTTGCTGGCAGCGTTTTACTGGCAACGATGTTGGGCTTTCCTGGCTGGCAAAAAAGAATAACGTTTTAACTTGAAAGAAAAATAAGTCCTATTAGACACACTTCTAAAATATTTCGTTGGGTCCTCCTGGTTTATAATTGAAACAAATTACGAGCTTTCTTCTCCAAGTGATTTGGTGTAAAACATAACATACACGCTTTCGCGTTTTTAGCCGGTTTCGGGTGAACGCGCCCTAAGCCTTAAATGCCGTAAACCGACATGTTTGTTTTTATGTGCCAAAATCTCCGAAAATATCAATTAAAATGCACACATATATATGATAATGTAGATTGAAATACATGTAGACATTTGTTTTCAAGAAATGGAAGGCGATTAAGAAATATATATATTTTTTTAATATTTTCAACAAAATTCCGATATTTTCTACGCTTTTTAAATGTTCCTAAGTCTGCATCAAATTTAGAGCAGTGCCTCAAAGCTCTTCATTTCTGCCCCTATTGATCATTTTGTATTTGTATAAGGTGCATGCATTTGAATATCGAAATCTTAAAAAAAAACTTATTATCGAAATAAGTTTATTTGGATTAAGCACTATAGAACATAATAGAATTATAATAGAAACAAAAATTGCATTGCATTTTAATTGTATCACATGACGTATGATATATTTGATGAACAAACATCTTCACCTATCAACCATAACCCCACCCTCCAGAAAAAACCCTATCCCTCCAGTTTGATTTCCATCGTATATGTATCACTTTTCGTCTGTCTGTGCTCCAATAACATATAACATACAGTCATGACCACTAATAACGCCAGTAATATGTACATCTTGACGTGGAAACAAAGGACGAATGAAATGCCGAATGTGAAACTGGCCGCCATTGAAAACATCAGATTGTAGACGGAAAATGCAGCTTCCGGTTCCGCCGGAAATAGCAATGACGTCAGTGCTAAAAATAGAAAAGGAATGAAGTCAGGGCTAAAAATAGAAAATGAATAACGTCAGGGCTAAAAAATAGAAAGTGAATGACCTCAGGGCTAAAAATAGAAAAGGAATGTTGTCAGGGCGAAAAGTAGAAAAGAAATGACGTCGGAGCCAAAAAATTGAATATGATTTATTACATTCCTTATAAAAGGATAGATCGTAACAAAAGAACTCGTATGGAACGCATTGGCACCAATGTTTATTTGCAAACATATCTAGTTAAAATAGAATATAATTTAAATCCTTTATCTCCCGCCTCTGTCTTATACACCACATACCCCACTCGTATTTTTCCCAGCATGCGAAACTCCCGGCTATGTTCATATCCAAAGAAATAAACATATATTCAAACATGTTTCAAACACAAGCAAATGCTATAATAATACTTCATATTTTGAGGGCAATACGTTGATTGCTGGACCCGAGGGCATTGGGGAAGGGCGGACCAAAGGCGCAGCCTGAGGTCCGTCTAACCCTGTGCCCGAGGGTCAAGCAATCAATGTATTGCCCTCAAAACATGAAGTATTATTTTTATTATATGCCTTTCTGATTATTTTATATGTTTAATATAAAATAAAAGTGATTTTATTCGCGTTGCAATACTCTGTCACCCCTGTGTTGTAAATAGAATGGTCGAGGGCCGGTTCGGCATTTTACTGCCCTTGCAGTTTCCTTATCATTTCTTTATAAAATAACTTGCAGGCATGTAATAACTACTCATACTAAACAAAATATGTAAAGTAAAATCATCAAACAAAGCATCAATTACCTCCCGCCTGTATCTTATACACCGCGTGCACCACTCCATGCACGCCAGCCAGCAACAACACCATCCACAGCGTGTCCACTTCCGGTTTCCATAGCAACCAGGTCAAGGCCAACATGGCGTTAATCAAAATGGCGCCTAAAACATTGAGCTTCCGGTGACAAGAAAAACACTGCGCGTAAATGGTGAAGATTATGGTTATGGTGATGAAGCCGGTTGCTTGGGCTAAGGCTACGAAGCCTATGTGGTCTATGCCGTGTACGCAGCCGGCAAAGGCCTGTTTTGGTGAGAAACAGTTAGATTATGAAAAGTTATAAAATAACATATATGAACGAAAACCTGAAGAAGATAAAACAATACAAGACAAGAAGAAAAATAGTGATGGTAGAGAATGAGGTGACGGCCAGGCCTACGAAACAAATGTGGTAGATGCCATGGACACATTAGCCAGCGAAGGCATGTTTGGAGAGAAACAGATGGTGATCGGGAAATATTTATATATATCAAACGATGGGAAAACGAGTAAAATATAGGGGAGGAATAATTGTATAAAAGAAGTAGAAGAAGTAGAAGATTTATTCAGCCAGAGAGGCGTGTAGAAGGTTTATGAATTCAATAAAATACCTGTGTATAACTGCCGTAGAACAACGATTCATTCGCGAAGATCACAAAAAGTGGAATCATAAGCAACTGCATGTCTCTTTTGCGTACGATCTGCTCAGAGGCATATAATAAAAAGAAAAGCATACAACTTTTAACATGCAGCATAATGGAGCATCATATATGCTCCATATGGGTAAAACGGATAATATTTACTTATTCACAAATTAGGTATACGCAAAAGAATAAATAATTTATCTGATTTAGTTAAATAGAAAACTCAAGCTGTAAATGTTGCTAATGCTTATCAACTTATTTTTTGTCAAACACCACGAGATGCATACCTTAAGTGTACTTAAAATATTTTTCTTTGGACTCGCATTTGATTCATCTGTTTTCACGTCAGATGGCAGTAGGGCAGTAAGAAGAATCCCAATCACGTTTAGAACGAGAAAGCACGCGAGGAGTGTATTCAACAGATCCGGTTCGGGTTTTTCGAATACCTCATTGTGTGTTTCCTTAAATGGACAATGCGCCGCTCCACATACGCTTATGTCTACTGTGCAACCATTTTGCGAATTAGATATTGATGTTGATTGTTCTGATGCACTTATTTTGGTACGAATAACTGTGGAATTGTCCTGATGCGAACAAACGTTATTGTTTCGCTTCACTTTCAAAATAGTGGAAATGGCAATATTGGCGGGAATCCCATGTAAGCTAAAGACTAGATAAAATATACCATTGAATAGCTGTAATACAGCGGCTAAATCTTTGCCCGTTTTTTGTGAGTATCGTGACGCTAAAACAGTAATATACGTTCCATTTGCAACCCACGCCGGTGAGAATGCAATTCCCAAAATTACTCCTGACGTCATCAAAAGTGGGGCGGAAGACCAAAAGTGAGCGATAATGAAAAAGGTATGCGCTGAAAAGCTAATGCACATGAGCCATTTTGGCGTGAGTAATTTTATTAATGGCGGACCAATAAACATGGACGATATGAAGTTCGTAGCATACATAAGGCTTAGACTAAGAGTTCCTACTCCTTCACTGTAGTTTAAACTGCTTGCTATTCCTTGCAATGCCAGAAATGCTGTAAAAAATCAAATATTCATTATAATTCTAGTGACGAATGTATGGACAGCAACAACTTGTTCAATCCCAGAGCAAATGTACC
>LQRL01146145.1:0-10459 GCA_001703475.1 Hydroides elegans | reverse complement strand
ATTTGAAATGAAAAATCTAGTGTTTTTTTCATAGATTCGAACGAATACGTAGACTCTACTCATATATATCTTAAAATGACCGATTAATGTAATAGTCCATAATTTTGTTAATGTGTACCCTTGTTTTGACAGCCAATTCACGTTGAGTTGAAGCAATAACAAATCGAAAGAATAAATCATGATTTAATAAATATTATAGTCTATCTTGGTATAATTTTACTTGTATAAAATATCCTCATAGTTTCGCAGATTATTCTATATTTTTTATAAATGCTATATATATTTTTTTCATTTCATCCAAATTGTGGACCATGGGGTGGGGTACATTTGTCTTCTCTTTATCTGCACGCCCTACCCCCTAAACTATATCTAATATTTTCATAATTTGTCGCATCTATTATCCTTTATCAGGTTTTATAAGATGACCCTCGAAAAAAACAATGGCGTCATTATGAAACTAAGTTTCACCGTGCCTAGGAAGGTATTCATTTGTTTTATTATTTTTCCTCTATTTTTCTGCTATCTTATAACTTCTTTAATAAGGTAAATAATATAATAAATCAATTAAAGCAAAAAGTTAATTAACAGATGTATAACAAATTCTTGTCATATTTTGATTGACGTTTTATATCTTGCAAAGAAAAAAGGTCCTTGAAACCTGAAAATATAAAGTCGCATCCTGTACATAAGGTATTTGAAGAACAAACTTGTTTGAACAGGGAATTCACAATGTGTTCATTGAATTAGAATTTATGTAAATGTCGTTTATCTTGAATATTTTTCTTACTGTAATTATAAATAATGATATGTAATATAAAAATTAATATAACGCTTAAACAACGATTGCGCTAAACGGTTAAACGGAACAAAAAGCCATTATTAATTAAATTTTCTTTATATACCATACTTAATGAACTGTATTTGATAATAATGGTAGACGTAAATATCTTAAACGGATATTTTTCCTGACACTATTGGACCAATCGCTGTTCTCGAGGCATCAGAGTTGTCTGAAGTACGCAATGCCTATAGTTTGCTTATAATATTGCTTATATCGTTTGCTTATATATATTGCTTATACTTGAATTGTAGTCGGATCTCTTTCAAGACGATCTTTATCCGGACGCGATTGGCCCCGAAGCAGCCCTACAGCCATATGAGTGGTTTGAAGGCAAAAATGTAGAGCCCAAACGGGTAGGCCGTAAATTAATATCTTTTTATGATAAAAATATATAAATAAAGGGCACCGTGCAGCAATATGTTCGGTGTGAAATCATCGCTTTATTTCGTAGTCGCATTCTAGTATAGAACATGAATCCATTATCATTTTACACCTTTAAAACATTTTCGCATATTGAGTCTACTGCATTGTTGAGCGGACCCCTTCACATATTTAAAAAGAAACTCATTTAATGTGTTCCCTAGCGAATCCAGGCCTTTTGAAAATGTTTCAAGGGGCCTAAAACAATTGCTGCATTTTCATACATGATTAGGGGCAATACGTTTCCGAGAGATTAATTGGAAATAGAATTTGATCAGGAAAAAATAGTTTATTTTACAATAAATGAAAAAAAGAAATAACATTAATAACAACGCGAATATTGTTCTGCTTTTCTTTAGTTTACGCTAATAATTATACTTATCTTTTCTCTGATTATAGATTTCCATGCGCCAATTTTTCATAGAAAAAGTAAAAGTAAGTATTGGTTTCATTAAACGGGGTCTTTAACGAATATAATAATTATTTTATTTGATATGTTATATCTGTTTACTATTTTTTGTCGGAATATACAATTTCGATATGAATTTTCTTCCGGCTTTATATGGTTATATTGTGTCATTTATGTCTTATCGATTATATCTTCTTTCATAGTAAACGTTGCGAAATATCATTTAACGTGTTATTTGAAGAAAAAAAAATCAACATTATATGTATATTCTTTTTTTCTGAATATTTTAGGGTGAAGGCAAAGAATCAGCCTCTGGAGTGAGTATACATGAAAACTGATTTAACCGAGCAAAAAACATAGAATTTGATAATAAATAAATGAAAAGTTGACTTAGCAAATGATAAAAACTGTGCAGTAAAATGTGATGATGATGGTGACAATTAAATAAGAATTTGAAATAAATAAATTAAAAGTTAACAAAACCAAATAACATAAAATGTGTATAAATATTTCTTATGCTATATTTTAGGATAATTATATGATAATCAAAAGAACATTTAAGTAATATTCGGTTTCAAATACAAACATGTTTCGATGTCTAATAAGATTATTTGCATTTTGTTTCCATTTACAGCTCAAATATGTATGGTTTTATTCTAATTGTTTTTGTGATATATCAATAAATGCAAATAATATCATTGTTGTGCATTTTATTATATTAACTTAGGCAAAAAAAATGGTTCCCGTTGTCGCGCGCATCGATAAAAAAAGAATAATGCGAATCAAAGCTTCTTTTTGTTTGGCCTTATTGATATTCATATAGTTCTGAATCACACTTACTTTTTGTATTATTATTTACAATTACAGAAAAGCGGTGGTCTCAAAGGACTTGCAGCGAAAAAGGATCAATCAAATCCAGAACCTAAACCAAGTGGTGGCCTCAAAGGACTTGCCGCGAAAAAAGATCAATCAAATCCAGAACCTAAACCAAGTGGTGGTCTCAAAGCGAAAAAGGATCCAAGCCAAAGTCAACCAAAACCAGCACCTTCACCTTCCGAAAATGCGAAGGGGGTAAGTATGATAATTATTTTTTTTCTATAAATAGATATAAGAAAGTGTGCCTTCTACTATTAAGGAAAAGATCTTAAATAGTACTATTTTTGTTTAAAAATAATTCTTCAATACTATTTTATTGACGTAAAAAGTAATACAATGTTTAATTCTTTTCTCATTTACTTGCAACTTAACTTAGTTTCGGTTAAACTAAGCCTAGTGAATTCCTAGAAATATATATAAAATGTATGATTATAGGCAAAACCAATGCAACACAATACACTAATATTTTGTTAATTTCATTACGATGAATGTTTTTTTTTACAAAAAAAATCTTTCTTTTCACAACAGCCTGTCAGCCGTGAGGAATTCAATGCTTTGTTAGAAAGAGTCCGCAACTTGGAAAGGGCAAATAAACTCTGAAATCCGAGGATGTTAACGATAATTAGATTGTATGTAACAGTAGGTAATTTATTAATGTTAACAATTTGTTAATGTAAACATACGCATGAATTCAATGCCTTGTTAGAACGAGTCCGCAACTTGGAAAGCTTAGTAGGAAAAGGCAATTAAACTCTGCTGATTTTGATTGGCATAATTCTTATAGAAATCCGAGGATGTTAACGATGATTAGATAGTATAATATCACGTGTAGTAAGTAGGTAGAAATTAAGAACCCATATATTTGTTTAAAAGGTAGAAATTGATGAGGCATATATTTGTGAATTTTAAAATGTATAGACTTAAGTAATTGCATAATCTATTAGTTGTTAGCTATTATCTATTAGTTATTAGTATGCAACATGTTATTTACCAGGTCAACTTCTGATTTAATTAGTTTAACTGTTGAAATTGATGGAATAGAATAAAATCGCTTTATTAAGTAGGTAGAAATTGAAAACGCATTTTAATGTCGGCATCGGTATGCTTAAGGCCGTGTTCACGCAAACGAAAAAGCTCGGAAAAAAGCACGAAACCCGATATTTTTGAAATCCACATTTGTATAAAAACATAGCAATTTATCCGCTGTGTTCACGCAAAAATTTAGGGTATTTTTGTTGCGTGAACACGCCTTATGTCGTTGCTTAATCTTTTTCTTAAAATCAATATAGTATATTTAGAGTGAAAATTGAGATCAAATTATGTATATTGAAGTCTCAAGAATAAAGAAATAGAATGCACTTGCAAAACCACTTTTTATTTTTATTTATATAAAAACGTATGTTTGTTTACTTGGAAATTTTACTCGCGATCCTATTCAAAGAAGGGCACCCACGACACATTTTTCAAAAAGTTGTAAAATCACCTTAAACAACTTGACAAAGACGAATAACAACAAAATACTCTTTATTGAACATTACACTTTCGCAAGCCAGCTGAGCTGTTCCTCCTTTTCAAGTCAGCTTGGAGCAAACAAAAAGAACACCTTTGGCAATAATTTAACTGCTGAATATACCTAAATCACCTATCATTGATAACAAATAACATGTAATAAGACAATTGCAAGCAATTACGATTAATTTGTAATTTATTATTCTCATTATTTTTTTAAAGATAAAAAAGATAAAAAAAAAGTGTTCCTCAAACGGCTACAGTCTCCAAGCTCGAAAAAAAATCCTTAAAATATCCAAGCCAGCTGGGATTTGCTAGGGAACAATTTCTATGAGGAACAGCTCGTGAGGTTCTCTTCAAATAATAATGACGTTTCAGTTTGACGTATATGATTTGATATTTACCATGCTGTTTTGTTAAGTGAAGGCAATAATCATTACTGCATCAGGATTTTTGTACCTGTTATCCAATTTCCTATCTTTTAGCCACATTACACCTTATACCCTAATTTCATGATCGAAATAGAACATAACCATTGTCAATTCTACATCGATGTTGTGTTTGTGTCATTCGACTAGCGATAAAATTTTATATGATTGCAAAAGCTTCAAATAATTGTATGATACAAAATCATTGTTCTAAGCCATCATATATTATTTCATGATATCTAATAGAGGGATTTATATACTACTTGATGATTTTAACACAATTATGAAAATGACTTCTAAGATCTAACAAATACAAATATAAAATGGTATCAATGGATTGTCATATGACAAATACTTAAACAATTCAAGAAACCGATCATACGAAATAGGTAGAGACGAAGGTAATCAGGATACAAGTCTTACCTTCGAGTCATCACTTCAATTTGGTATCAACATTAATGAAAACACCAACAAAGCAAGTAGTTATATGTGCAATGTAGCCGATCATATACCATTATTCAAACCGCTATTATGATTGCAGTTTTCAATATAGAAACAGAGTGTGGTGCCCTTTTAAATTGAAATATTATCAATTCAATTGAGGAGGATCACAGAACGGCTACAAATGCTCCCTGATAAAGAAACCTTTAGCTATAAAGAGAGACTGCAGAAATTGAAGTTATCTACATGTGTGTTCATGTAGTCTAAGAGACGCGAGATCGCAGCGTATAAAATTGTGCGCGGCTTATATGATAGAAACCGTCACCGTATCACCGTCCTGTGCCGATGGATCTACGAGAGGTTTGTGGGGTCATTTAAACTATCTGATCTCATGAATGAACGAAGAAATAAAGCAGATAAGCGAATCATTCACAGAAAGTGTAAACAACCCATGGAATCCACTCCCTACAGAGATTATTAATATGCTAAGTGTTAGCACATTTTAAAATCGTCTTATGGATTCTGGAACAATCAAGATATAGTGTGTGATTGTGAAGATAAGCTGCAAATTATGAGTCAAATAAGCAGTAATCATTCCGATGAAGTCTTTTCTGATCTGGCCATAGAGGACTTAAATGACCCGTAGCCGGTACTTACACTGTGTAACATAGTCTATAAGGTAAGATTGACGTATGGATCTACCTTATGATTCGTTATTTCTTCTTGAAAATGTAAATTTAAACGGCAAGCGTTGATAAAAGTTAGTTTACCGTTAGCCTTTAAATTGCATGATCCGTTTAGTGTTTACATTGACAACTATAATCATAAGAAAAACGAAATCTGATCGTATCGGAGACTATCGTGCATTCGTTTTATTTAAAAAAGTTGTCCAAACTGGTAAGATCTAGAACAAATCTTTCGCTTAGCTTTTTCGGTTTATACCATTTTTTCAGTCGATAGTTTTTTCTCTGTATCAATATAAAAGTGTTCGGTTGATATCAGGGGAACACTACCTTTACCGGTTAAAATGGTTTCTAACACGGGGATTCAGCTGGTGGATTGGATGAGCAATAATCCGAGCTTAATTTCTACGAGAATGCGGAAGAATAATTGTTGTTTCGATTAAAATATGACACAAACAGGATATTTTTTATTTTCTTAATTTGCAAGTCGAATGGTGTAATTTTTATAAATAGATTACTGATAATATGGCTTTGCTCAGTTCAGAGGATGAGGGTAAGCTATGATATAGATCTCTTTAGTGCATTAACTCAGAAAATGCTCTGTTTACATGAGCGATAATATGGCTTAAGTAAAATTTATTCATGTCTTCATTACTGTTTTTGTGTGTTAAAGCCCAATACCGGATTGTTATACTTAAGAACTATGTATTCTTTTTCTGCCATTCATCCGTCTCTATCCTTGCAACATATTGAAATACAAAGAAGCTTAACCACCATAATATATTGATTTGAATTATGGACATACTCGTACAAGTAATTCTTCCAGACTGATCTACGTCATGTCATAGTTATAATAAGAATAGAACCATGGTCCTGTGCAATTGATATAACAACCATGTGTTTGCTTTTATGACACATTGAAACAAAGTATAAAACATGTTCGTTTTCATTTTTCATTAATATTGTTTGCAGTGTGTCTGCTTGCGAGCGACGAAGAAATCAATACTGGAAGTCCCATGCACAATCGTCATGGCGCCAGTCCTCTTCAGCTTAGAAACAACAATCGCCAATCGAAACTTCCGTCACACTTGTCTATGCTGGATGCAGACACACCTACTTTTTCCACATCTGCCCTCGATTTTGATACTCTCTCGCCATCACCTAACAAATCGGGTATCCAAAGAAGCCGAGGTGGTAGTGGAAACAAGAGTTGGTTTATGCTCGGTGTAGCGAGTTTGTGTGCTGTGGGTGGCCTGCTGTTTGGATATGATATTGGTGAGTTACCATGTATTTTTATTTACTAAACTAAGAAATGATTTAATACTGATGCTATATCAACCACGGTCAATGTCTTTAAAACTAAAACGTGATTGTTCTATTTTCGCCCCAGTTTATATTTGGCATTCTTAGTGAAATGTGAAGCTAACTAATATTTATTGATGCATAAAGCTTTTTTAAAAAATACTTTTAAGATGTCCTGATTCGTTTGTGGCCATACACAATTCCATGAACACATTTGTATTTTATTATTATTATTATTTTTTAATCCAAGGCATCATTTCCGGGGCACTACTGCAAGTTTCTGAAGAATTCGAATTAAGCTGCTTCGAAAAAGAATTGACAGTTAGTGCTTTATTTCTGGGCGCCATCGTATCGTCATTTATTGCTGGTTTGTATTATCGAGATTTTTAAGCTTCAGATATTAAGATTAATTAGGCACAAATACGAATCAAGTAAGCTTCACTCATCATGATCAAACTCGTTGAATTGATAAAGATATGAAACTCTGTTTTTATCACACGAATTTCGAAACATAGTTAGCGCGAAGGACTAAATGATATGAAATGATTGTGCTCCATAAAAATAATAAATAAAAAAAACATGAATCTCCCGAAACGTGTTAAGAAAATAACTCAATAAATATACATGTTTTTCATGCAGGGTTCCTAGTGGACTATCTGGGCCGGAAGCGCACAATCATCATCAATGCACTGGTTTTCGTCGCCGGGGCGCTGGTGCTTGCGATGGCGTTCAATTTCCCTATGTTGGTAGGTGTTTGAGTTAAATAAGTTTCTTAACAAAAGTACTGCAACATTTCTCAATGGCAACGTAATTTAGGTGTTTTTCATGACAATAGTCCCAAATTTAAAAGAATGTTTCTAGAAAACTTGCTTCGATTTGAAAAAAAATGAATGTGCTTCTTTCCGTTTTGACCAAACATGTATGACATTAGTGTTTTTTTTAGATACCCAGTTATTATATTATTTTTAAACACCAATAATTTTGCAACCTAGCTATATTAATAAAATACATTCTCTCCCGAAAAGACAAAGTATTCGAAATCAGGGTTAAAAATGCCAAACAATTCCATATTCGTGCATGGTTCACAGGTAGCTGGCAGAGTGACGGTGGGATTTGCCGTGGCTCTTAATATAGTTGCTGAGTGTGTCTATGTGTCGGAGATAAGTCCACCGGTAAGCAAGCTTTAAATAAAATATTTTCAAATCCCATGCAGGGTGTAACAATGCCATAATTTTGCTTCGGTAATTTTTCGAGGGTACCTGAAAATTGCCTCGGAAAATTTTCGAGGATACCTTAATACTACCACGATGAAATTGATTTCTACCTCAATAATTTTTCGAGGGTACCTCAATTCTGCCTCGGTAATCTTGATTTACCCTCGAAATTACTGAGGGTTTCGACCCTTATGCTACACGCTGCCATGGATCTTGGTGACGTATTAAACTTTTCTGAATACTTTTATGAATTTCAACGCAAATGTTCTATTGAATGGTATGATATTCTACAATAATATACTCCTGCTTTAGATTTTGACTTCACGTTTACGATATGAATTCGTACGTTTTGACTCTTATCACAGACTCACAGATAACTGAAAATCAAGGAAGAATTCAATCCAAACAAGAACGAACTGTAATCATATTTATACTTAAGCAAATCGGGTTTATTATTTTTAAGTCTTAGCATAAGAATTAATTTATACGCTCTAAGAGTTAATATCGTAACTATCTCACTCTTATTGAAGTCTGTAACTTACTTGTTTGGATTTGGATTTTTATTTCCAGCGAAGACGCGGTATGCTTGTGTCACTGAACGAAATTGGCATCACGCTCGGTTTTCTGTTGGCCTATGTGATCAACTATGTGCTCATCAACTTCTCTTTTGGCTGGTAAGTTGTTTACTACTCTAACATGTCTATCATATATTTGTTTTTCATGTGGTTGTATCACTCACCTTTGTAAAAGTATCATATGTGAATCATCGTTCGTTAGATGATTGAAAATCATGCTAAAATTAGCTAAATCAAGTCATTTTGTATCTTTAAACGGTATTTAAGGGACTCAAAGCCTATTTTTTAACCCAGCTTTCGTGTAACGAAAACTGGGTTTGTGCAATCGGTTGGTGTCCGTCCGCCGTTAGTTAGTTAGTTAGTTAGTTAGTTATTCCGTAAACTTTTCCCTAAAAATCTATCTCCTCCCACAGTTTTGATCGTAGAGCTTTCAAACTTTAACACAAGCTTTTATATGATCATCTTATTATAGATTGTGCTTTTGATGACGATCGAACCACTGTGGTCGCCATGGTGGACTTCGCCATTTCCGCCATATTTGGTCTTATATATAGTAAAAAACTCTGCTCTTCAACAGCTATCTTCTCCCACAGTTTTGATCATAGAGCTTTCAAACTTTTACACAAGCTTTTATATGGTCACCTTATTATGGATTGTGCTTTTGATGACGACTGAACCATTGTGGTCGCCATGGTGGACTTCGCCATTTCCGCCATATTTGGTCTTATATATAGTAAAAAAACTCTTAGCTTCAATAGCTATCTTCTCCCACAGTTTTGATCGTAGAGCTTTCAAACTTTAAAACAAACTTCTATATGGTCATCTTATTATGGATTGTGCTTTTGATGACGATCGAACCATTGTGGTCGCCATGGTGGACTTCGCCATTTCCGCCATATTTGGTCTTATGTATTGTAAAAAACTCTTATCTTCAACAGCTATCTTCTCCCACAGTTTTGATCATGGAGCTTTCAAACTGTAACACAAGCTTTTATATGGTCACCTCATTATGGATTGTGCTTTTGATGACGATCGAACCATTATGGTCGCCATGGTGGACTTCGCCTTTTCCTCCATATTTGGTGTTATATATTGTAAAAAACTCTGCTCTTCAACAGCTATCTTCTCCCACAGTTTTGATCATGGAGCTTTCAAACTTTTACACACGCTTCTATATGGTCACCTTATTATGTATTGTGCTTTTGATGACGATCGAATCATTGTGGTCGCCATGGTGGACTTCGCCATTTCCGCCATATTTGGTCTTATATATAGTAAAAAACTCTGTAATATATACACGACCAAGCAGAATGCAAGCAGAATGGTTGGTCATGCGGAGGCTCTCGGGTTGGGTGATTGACTCCAACGATGGGTACATGCATATTTCTAATTGAGGAATGCCTTCTGAATTCTGATTTTTATGTCTGATGAACTTATTAGTCCTCCGCCGCCGCGTTAGCGCGAAGCGGAGGACTATAGTATTCAGTACTGTCCGTCCGTCACTACAACAAATAATTGAGCTATCAAAAAAATTTCAAGTTTTTTATTCCTTCAATGGAATTATAAGACCAATGAACCATGTCCGTCTGTCTGTCTGTCCGTCTGTCCGTCTGTCCGTCTGTCTGTCTGTCGACACCTAGGTGCACTACTTTGTACGGACAAGTGCTCGCTTATCCCTCGATGGATTTTGTTATCCTTTGGCACATGGAACAAACATATATTGGAGCTGTGCTTAGGCGTATTATTTTTGAAAAATCTCAA
>LQRL01146138.1:22857-33430 GCA_001703475.1 Hydroides elegans | reverse complement strand
TACATTCGCAATTGGTTCTCAATAAAGCAATATATTGAATTATATTATTATGATACATTTGGATAAATATTTATTATATATTATATTTTAATATATGTACATTTATAAAATAAATCAAAACATTGCCCATTCTTGCGTGGTAGAATCTTGTTTTATAATAAGATGCAATTTAAGCGGACATGTATTCATATTTCATTTAGGTTGGGTGAGCAACCATATTCAATTTGGGGGCGGAAAAAATACTGTAATTGTATTGATGACGTATGAATGCTATTTCATTTTGGATGCGACAGGAATCCTTTTTGTAGGTGTTGCAGGAATATGATTTTGTATGCGGCACAACCCCTATTTTATTTTGGGTGTGGCAGGAACCCTTATTTATTTTGATCCAGGCAGGTATGATCATTTTTGGACCAGGCAGGAACCCTTATTGTTGAACCAAGGTGGAACCCTCATTTACATCTACTCATATAGGCAAATAAACCCCTTTACTGAAATAAGAAACGGCAACCTTTAAATATAATGTACTACTATAGCAACATGATATGCGCGATCTGTTAAAATGCATTTTAATATAAGCTCTAGTTTGAGTATAAAAATAAAAATTACATCAATGGATTCGAAATTTCGACGATGTTTCTTTGACGTTATTTTCAATAAATTGCATTTTTTAAATTTGAAATATTACAATTTTGCTTGATTATCCTGGACCCTTTTAAAGAGTGAAAGAATATCATAAAATACCACCAGTGCCGCCATTATATATTTGGGTTTGTGGGCTATATTAAATGTCAAACATTCATCGATTTTGTAAACCCTATGTAATCTATGGTAGAGATACATTAACAGACATGTCGTATATGTTATGTTGGTTGATAATAATTGTATAGTGGGTAGAATTAAGATAAATAGATTAGATTATACAAAAAGCCGGACATACGATACCATAGGGCGCGTTTCTAACTTGTCTTGCCAAAGGATAAACTGCAAAAACCATAAACTGTAACCATTAAAAGCTAAACGTTATACACATTAAACACGTTTTACGCTAAACGCTAAAGGATAAGGAGAATGGGAGAATGCGCGCCACAGTTTGAATTCAACAATCTTAAACGTTAAAATGTTAAACGCAATCCGCTTTCAATCAACCAAATTTAGAAGTAGTTGGTTTATCGTTTGTCATTCAAAGTCGTATGTTTGGATACCGATACCAATACCAACGTTGAAAATTCAGCGTAACGTCGACGTCATAGATATGACGCTGTTGTGACGTAGATTGTGGTGGTGTCGCATGTCCGTGCTTCAATAATGTTATTGAAACCCTATTGATACACATCCTTATCCCTATTCTTGCCGGGGAGGGGGCTTTTCATATAGCCGTGATTATGAACTTTGCTTCTGACGAGAGGGATTAAGATTGAAAACAGTAGTTGGGAGACGGTCCCTTTTGCAATGAGTTTAAGTATCAATCAATCGACCTACAAATTCAATATTTTCTTTGTATCGACTCTCTTCAATTGGCTTATTCTTATTTTGATATGCGCGAACCTACACAATCCAAAGTATAAATATGTGATTAGTCATGCTCAGTGCTCTTCGATATACATGTCAAACATAACTACAAGATTAAGGGCGGGAACGGAATAGTTGCTCTTATTTACATAGCAATATGTAAAAATAAATTGGTGAAAATTATTTCCTACATATCAGGATATCATTATAAAAATTCTAAGTAAACATATGTAAAAAAAGTTAGGTATTTCTGCTTCATAACAATTAATTCGTTCACCAAACAGGTCGGAGCTTTCATGCTGCTAAAGTAGTCATCTTATATAGAGTAAACGTTTCTTGATAATGTCAAGTTTATTTGCTTGCTTTTATTGGATTTATATATTTTTTATTGGATTCATAAATTTATTTGATGGGATTACGAATAAAGAGCAATATTATAATTGTAATATTGCAGTTGGTTATGGGAAAGGAGACAAGAATTAATTGACTGCTGGAGGAATGCGCAGACCGAAGGCGCCGCCTAATCATTACTTTTTCCTCTAACTGATTGCATTTAATTACAACACGCTCTAATGCGCGATAACATTGACTGGCTGATTTTGCAAGACTTCTGCTTATAACAAAGCATTTAATTATGTAGTAGAGTATTTTGAGTCCATTTATATGATGGAAAAGAAAACCCAAAAGGAAATAAAACAATGTGGCGTTTGAATTGGTTTAAAAATTATAGGATTTGTAAAACTAGTTTATTAGCAGCTTATTTTCCAAACTACACAGCCGGCATTTAATAACACCTCACCTCGAAAAGAGCACTTATAAAAATATTACTTGGTACATAAAAGTCTTAATGTACTTTTGATGCCACTGAAAATATCAAACCGTAAGACAAAAAATGTATTGGATCGGTCGCAGAATCGTGAATTAACTTGTATGATTCTCTAGGGTACTATATTATATATGATTGCGGCATAAAATATAATTATTAAGAATACTTACATTTTAAATGTCAATAATACCAGACACATCAGTACGGGGTTTACAGTATTTTGAAAAGCAGATATGAGCACCAATAAAATAAGAAACTCAAGCACTTTGCCACGAGAATCAAATGTTCATATATTTGAAAAATGTTCTCATGCTAGTTTAAATGTAAACAAAACTTGATTCCATGCAGTCTAACACCCTCATACATTCATTAAAAACTAATTATCATGAAAGAAGTTATTTTTCTAATAGAAAGCGCAATATATATTGTTCACTTTATATTTCTTATTTCACAGCAAATGAGCAGCATACAACATCAGCGATTACGCCCTCAACTGCTTTTATCAGCACAGTACCACATCAAACAAGTATCAGAGATGAACCAAGTTCACCGGAAGTTCAATCAAGTACCCAGCGGCTTAGTACAGAACACGAACAAACAAGTATAGAGTATATCACAACCAGTATTAATCATATAGAAAGTACCGAATATTTTAAGGCTAGTACGGAAGAGGTTCACGGTTACACAAGTCCAGCAATATCAAGCACGCTCAATGTTTCAGCTAGTACCCAGTATGAAACAGTAGATACTGAACAATCGCCTGCTATATCTACCGAACTTGTATCGATACCACAAAACAATTGCTTCTTTCCAACGTGGTCACCTGGGATACAGTATGAAATTATAAATCAAAGTTTATTTTCATATTTAATCTACACTTGTACTGAACCCGACACAGATAGTCGTAAATGGGGGATGGCTCATATTTATATGACCACCTGTTTGAATAATGAGAGATGGTGGTCACCCATTCAAGAATGTTCTGGTTAGTTCTATTTGTGTCTAGTTGTATTTAGTAATATGATATGCTTGGAAATGTGTTTGTTTCTATATCTTAAAACATATAGAATCAAAATTGAAGAAGACTCAAATATCATTGACCAAATATTGGTTGTAGAGTTTCATTTTGAATAATATACAATGAACCAATTTATTGCTTCAAACACATCAAACACACGATCATACATATATGTGTGCTTACTTGTCCAATTACCCATATTACTTGTATTGATTACAATTTGTTATTTACAAATTTTATAAAATGTTATGTTATTGGTGTATTTGAACAGACTAGTTGACTAGCCACTTAAAATCATGTTTTTATTCATGATTTATTTTTATTGTTTCAGCCCTACCAATTATATTTCATTATGAAGCAGTGGAAGCGGAAAACGCTGAATATATTGGAGGTGTTTCCTTCATTTTAGTATCAAGTGCAATAGGAATGATTTTGGTTATTGATCTTGCTACATTACAAGTAACTCCTGTCGTCCTTGCAATATATGATGGCATCAAGAGAAGCCTGAAAAACTGCTGTAGAAGAGGACCAAATGCCAGATATAATGTCTAGTTAAATCTGCTATGTTTTATTTACAATTGAGTGTTATATTAATTAAACCTTCCGATTGATTTTCCGATTGAACACAATACTTGTACAATAATGTTAAAGTATACAATTTGTAACAGTTTTTCATACTTGTGTATATCTGTCTATATATGTGTAAATCATACAGAAATAGAGAGAAGATTGCATACCTATCATTAAGCAATAAAGAGAAAACTCTATCATTGAGAGATGCGAGTAATTCAATTAACTGTGTTTCTTTAATCTAAGAACTAGTCTTATTATATAAAACTTGATATTTTACAATATTAAAACAGAATTATGCTAATTTATTTGATTTTCTCCCAATGATGCCTAAAATATATAAAATCGGGGTTAAGCAGAATCAACCTGAATAACAAATTGGTCAACTCATCCAAGTATCTGGTCAACTGACCCAAAATGTTCAGGAAGACTTACCCAAATTCATGAACGACTCACCTAATTTGATCTTAATTTAAAATGACAGCGTATTTTGTAATCTGTTGGAACTGATAAGGAACAATGATAATATAAATATGCATATTATTACATCAAGTTCATATTGTCAATACTTGGAACGTATGCGGTTAGGGAAACACCAATACTTGATATAATCATCAAATGTACTGTTTGACACTAAATAACTTACAGGCTCTAATACCTATAAGTCAAAATGCATATATCAACACAAAAAAGGTTCAAAGTTATGTCGGATTTTATTTAATTGGGTAAGTTGTCCAAAATGTGGAGTGAAGTGACCAAAATATTTGAGTGAGTTGGTCACGGATTAAATGAATTGGCCTTTGTATGGGTTGATTGTTTGGCAAGTTGACCGACATCTAAGTTTTCCGATAAATTTATTTATCACATAAAGCACTTTAATTCAAAAATATAATAAGGAACTTTGAAATCTCATTACGATATCATGTAAAATCCCTTAAATATCAGAAATAATATCAGAAAGCAGTAAGTAGCAACATCTTTACTATCCATAAATGTTAGTATAAAGCTTGCCGATGAATGGGAAGTTAACATGACAAATTATCAACTACTTTTATTTCTGTCATAACTAGATTTTTCATTACTTATTTAGTTTATTATTGACAACTTGACCTTTGAAATCAGTCGAATATGAATGTGGCTAGAATCACTTACTATGTGTTTAAAAGATAGATTCTCAATTACCTCATATAGGCAATGCAAATATATAGAAATATTAACAATCGTAATCGATAAATGGGGGTTCGATTCTTCATAATATGTATACTCCATCTTAACGGATAACTGGGTATAAAGTTCTTATGTAAATATATCATTTGAATTCATTTTTGGATTATGAAAATGGAGGATTAAGGCAAATTTTGTATATCTTAATTTAATCATATTACCATTTGTTTCTTTTTTGAAAAAAAGTAACTCTCACATCATATATTTACAATCCGGATATACATAATCTTTTTTCCACAGAAATGATTTCATGGCAATATACACTGTAACAATATGCCCCGCATTCATTTAAATATACATACCTTTCAATTTTGAGCAACAAATAAATAAATTGTGATCTAAAAATGCCCATAATTGAAAATCAGTTATTAATTCATCAAAATGTTGCATTATTTTCGCGTTATAATATGTTGTATGTGTAGAAATATTGGATTTTGAAAGTGGAATTTTATTCATAATGAAATGTTCATTCATATGAACAATCACATATAACCAATGATGTTTCCATTCCTCATGTAACATAAAGTTCATTATGAGCCCATGCAAATTGTTCTCGTTTACGTTACATAAGAAAGGCCGTTGATTTGATATGAAATTGAACTTAGAGCTTTTTTTTCAAATTAATTAAAAAAATATATAGAAAATCCAATCAAACAAATAATCATCAAAGTGTTTGGGTTGGTATGCGTGTTAAAAACAAAAATCATAATCTTAAAAAATCTAAATTCACTTCAAATAATTAAGTTATAGATGTCAATAGTAATTTATGCCAATAAATAAGTTCATTTATAACAATGTTCAGTAAAGAACATGTATATTATCGAGATATCAATATAACTATTTTACGCATAATCATTCATCAATAGCTACAAACAAATATGTTAAAGATGCCGATTTAAAACCTTTTTTTATTTTGATTAATCAACTATATAGCGAGATCTGAACTTGAGATTTTGTCTACCTATTATATCTCACTATCGAACGTATCAACGTCTTTCTATCAATGAAATATAGTAAAATAATTAACATAATTATTAACTCTCTAAAATGTTACAGAACCAATTGCGTGCATCACAAATTTCAGTCAATCTTTGCTAAAAATCATCTGTTCATGTGAGTCAATCTGAAGAGTGACTAAGGATTGACATAAAACATCCAGGCAATCTATAGACTGAATGATTGACTGGCGTGTTCCAGTCAATCCATAGATTTTCTTAGCACACATATTGGTCGCAAAATATATATCAAGTTTCGTTTCGTGAATCAAGTTAATATAGTTATTGTGAGTGAATGAAAGACACTTGAATGCTTGAATGAAGCTTCATGAAGTCAGTTAAGACGAATAATCATATTTCTTCTACTTAGATATCTTTAAGCTGGTAATGTTGCAGATTTATTGTGTAATGGGTCTATTCTTGCGTCTTCTTACGCCAATTTAGCTTCAAACAGATCCAAAATCAAGAAATATGAATATTATGAACAATCAACAAATATTAATATTATGAACAATTTTGCTTGCGATTGACAAGCTGAAATCTCGCAAAATGCGTAGATCGACTTGCAATATGATTTGCAATTTATTATTCAGCAATGTACAATTTGCTTATTATCTTATCTTATGAAAGTAGCAAACAATTGCATATATTTTCAGGTCATCAATGCCCCTGTTGCAGCTTTCCAAAGTGATGTTGATATATAGCAAGGGTTTTATCTGAAATCAACATAACATATCCAAATTGATTTTTGGAACACTTGTTTTGATATCTGAAAATCAAAAACCATTTTTAATTGTACCATTTTATAAAATTGTTATGAGGAACCTACATTGTGGTCAATCAAGAAATATATTTGAAATGCTAGATAAATATTGAGGCAATAATCGTATTCTTATATTTTTCAGATCATTTAGTAATACTATAATAACCTTGTTTCTAATATAAAATAAAAAATGAATTTGCTCAATAAGCAGTGATCTAACAAATGTATGAATTTAAATTAAACATCAAACAAATGTCACACGTGGCTCTCCACGTTAAATTATAATATCCTATTCATGTAGTCATAAAAAACATTGAACGATAAGGAGTTCAAATATCCTTAAAATCAACCGTGCCAACTTACATATACAATGCAAACCATTTTTATAAATGTTGATAATTAGTAAAAACATAAAAAAGCAATGCAATATTAATATTTAAGATACCAGATAAGATACTGTTAAAATAACTCACTAGTATTGTATAGCTTTCTAGCACATACCTTGAAAATAATCATTTCCTTACTATGTTTACATGTTCTACTTTGCTGTGCACACACAGAAACATGGTTATATATAAATAGGTTTACACGATAAAAAAATGTGATAATTTAGGTAAGTGAATAACTTAAATTAATTATAATTAATCATATTTAGTGTGTTCATTTATGGTGGCTGTATTCTAAAAATGACTGTTTGATATATTGTAAATTACCTTAAAAATTACCTTAAAAAACAAATCAAAGGTAAATGCACGAAAATGTCTCGATGTTTATTTTTCAATAAGTCAATTAGACACCTGAGCGCAATATTTATAAACATATAAACGCTTGTCCTTCTGTAACTAAACCAGATTCAGTTTCAGTACTTCTGTAACTCAACCAGATTCTATGTGATAAAATTATTATTATAACAAATGAAAAATCTCTTTACGTTGCACGGGAGGTTATTTATATCAAATTTATTTTGAAAAAAAAATACTATGACTGATTTTTTTTATTCGATGTGCTTCATTTAACTTTCAATGTCTTGAAACTATATCAGACTTATTTGGATAAGGATAACAATTAAAGCTTACATTATCGAATCAAAGGCTTTAACAACCATCACTAATTAAACAACACATGGCTAAACTATGGTTAATTTGGAAAATATATTCTTAACCGGTTCAAGCATTTTACGGATCGCTAAAATATTGCGTGGTAAATTATCTTATAATTCTCTCACATATACATACATAGAATGCTTTAACAAGAATACTTTTTGCACATAAGCATAGTCTAACATTTATAGCAAAGTGCCTAAATGAAGGTCACAGCCCTAAACCGAAGAGAGGGTTTATGTAAACATTCATGTATGCATTTAAGTCTTTGGTTAATGCATGTTAGCGTAACGTATTTAAACGGAAATCGATAAATCCATTGCATTAACATAGCATGTAATAATAACAGGCATCAAATGCAGAGAACCATAAAATAAATTTTATAAAATTTAACATTTATATATGACAAAAGTACAAACATGCGTGTTTCTCGATTTATCTTAAAAACAGGTTCATATTTGTTATAAGTGATTTAATTGTCTGATTACTGTAAACGATATATACTCACTTCATTTTTATCATTTTTTATAACCCTTCCTTTTGGTTTGCAAAACAGAGAATAATTTTAACACAATGATAATTATTCAAATTATCCCTAAATCTCAAGGTATGGTTATTGGTTGTGCCAGATAAGCTATTGGTATTATTATACAAATAATTACTGTTCTTTTTGTTTTTTAATCAACATATTTTATTTGTTACAATACCACATTGAAATGAGTAAAACTAGCATGAATCGCTAATTTTATTGACGTTCTATATCTGAATTGTAAGCAAAATAGAAACTAAATAAAGAAAAAAAGTTCGGCATTTATACCAGGAGCCTTTTGATAACAAAAATGAGTTTACTCTTTGTATTGCTCTTTGACTGGTTGAATATTTGAGCAGCCACATTATTGTCTAAGTCCAATATACCCTAAAAATGTAATGTTCAATGAAACAAAAGGAAAAATTGTAAAACAAAAAAATATTTTGGGCCGGCAGATCGAATAATATACTTGCCGTTTAGTAAATCAATCTGCTTAAACCTCAATAACAAAAGACAAGGGAAGTTAATTCTAATTATTCCTGAAACAACTTGGTTGAGATGTTATTCTGTCAATATTTATTTTTTTACCATCAGCAAATTGTTTTTTGTGCGTTGCATGATTGACTTTATCAACTTAGTTAGGTATTCACAATTAGTGATGCTTTGCATTTATCATTTTTCAATATATAAGTGACGGTTGCTGGTCAACTCGCCAAAAAAAACCAACTCGCTAAAATTGCTTTGATCAAGTCGCCAAATTATTTTGGTCAACTCACCAAATTCCTTTGGTCAAGTCGCCAAATGTCATTGGTCAACTCGCCAAAAAAGTAATACTTTTCAGCAACATTTTTATTTATATTTTTAGCGGTTTAGATTGGTTTAATATAATTAACATATACTTTATTTTACTCAAAATCACAAAATGTTTTGTGAATCACTTATGATCCGTAACAGAGAGCTTATGCAGTGAATATGTATGGGCCTGGCACTCTTTACTCTGGAGCAAAGCTTATTATTTATATAGAAAGGATTTGACAAGAAATTAAATTATGAAGGGATAAGCTTATTTGTTTTTGCAACAGATTAATAAAGGGTTCAACATTTATTTTACAAATATAGACAGCTTATTTTAGTCCATAATGATTTAAAAATACATAAATATTACCAAAGTATCCTTCCTCTTAAAATATGTCGATGCACATAAGTATTCCAATTAACCTTAAATCACTGTACAAAAATAATTTATTCTTGTTTTGTATCAACCATGATTCGATTAAGCAAATAATTGACAAAAAGAAATGGAAACTAATTTTGGCGAGTTGACCAATATTTGGCGAGTTGGTTTTTTTTGGCGACTTAAAATTTGGCGAGTTGGTTTTTTGGCGAGTTGGTGTTTTGGCGACTTGACTATAACCCTAAGTGACATGTGATCATGGTTCATCAAATTGATAAGAATTGCATTATACTTTGTTGAAGGTTTCAGCTGAGCAAGGTCTGGTTATGGCAACATCTTCTTATTCAAGTATGTTATAAATCGCTATCATATCAAACAACACCATTATTTTGACACTTATTATTAACACATATTAATATTCACACTCATAGATCAAAAGTGTTTGAATAGATATTTGATGATGATAAAAAGAATATTAAAGGTTGGTATTTTGTGTACGTTTGTAAAAATGTGGTTGTGGGGCCTTGGTATAAAATAATATAGCTTTACTTATATTATAATCAATTATTTTTTTATTTCAATCAGACTCTGTCTCGCGCATTGCAAGTGGTAAATGGAACAAAACCGGTGTTAGTGTCCCTATCACATCTCCCAATGCCCTCCGAATAATAAATGACAAGCTATGGCTTTGTCATGATGAAGGTATTGATATATACGACATCAATCACGACGTCTTTCGGCTTGAAAAACGAATTATAAGTACAACCACTGAAGAGTCATATGGTAATGACGAAGAAAATATTGATGATGACGAGGACGAAAACATAGAAGAGGAAGTAGAAACAGAAGAAGTTGTAGAAGA
>LQRL01146138.1:5603-21702 GCA_001703475.1 Hydroides elegans | reverse complement strand
AATTTCAGAATATGAACAGAATATACTCGTTGTTATTCAATTTACCTTTGACACACAGGCAATATATTATAGTTTTATATTTGATTATTTTTAGCTCTATAGTGCTATGTTTAAAGATGCATTGAGCCAAGCCTGGGGCCATCATACGACCATACCCCTAACGTATGAAAATGTCAGTTTATGTATGCTTGGTGAGGATATATTGATATTTTCTGGCAACGGAAGAGCTATGATCCTCGATACGGATGGAAATGATTGGCAACCCAAGGGAGACTTGGCTACATTTCGTGGAAATGTTATCTTTGCGAAATCAATATTTCCTTATGGGGCCATTGTCATCACCGAGGACCAATTAATGGTGATCGATGAACATCATAGTAAGTGCATTTATATATTTGTATATTATATAAAAATCGTTTGGATTTGTGAATTCATGCATGATAATAACAATTTGTATGACACAATCCTTAATCATATATGATTTTGTTCTGGGTATGTCATTCATATCAAATTGCAATTAAGACACATATAATGAGCATCAATGATAAGTTTTAGCGTCGAATATTACAAACTCCTGACTGATTGACACAGTTGTATAAACGCTTCAATTACAACAAACCGATTCAAGATTTACTAATCTTGTATTTTCTCATGTTTTCAGAGATCAACATAATTGAACGAGATGTCAGTTTTTGTTGGTGTGCAATTGATGCTATCACATCTGATGTATACGCAATGGAAAAGGAAAAGAGGTTGAAGAGGCGAATTCACCGCTACGTTAAGAGCAATGGAAAATGGATTGCTAGAAAAATAATTCGTATTAGACTACCTGCAACACATTATTATCCTTCAACTTTTTGTGTCCTAAATAAAACGATTTACACACCATGTGGAGAGGGACTCGTTATTTACGATGATATTGGCCATGAGCTTGAATTGAAACATATCGAAGGTGGTTGGCAACAGATGGATGACATTAGATTGCTTGATATCGACAAAGAGGGCTCATTACTTATGTCTCATGCAAAATCTCTCTATGTTATCACACCAGAACACGAATTAAAAAACATACCAATTGAGGTAGAATCAGAAGCAAATATAGTTGGAGCCGTTCTTACAGACACTGATCTTTTCGTAGCTGATTCAAATGGCAAAATAAGAATGTATAAAAAGATTACCACTCAATAAGGCAAGTGCTTATAATATTATGACAATCATTCTATACTCCAGTATTCGTTATGAACGTGGACTAATATGTTTATTCACATTCTAGTGTTGATTCAGTTAACATCTAGATTATTGATCGGGGAAAAGGGACACTTCAAAGGAAGATGAATATTATGGAACCATTATAGACAATGGACGGCTAGCTAATAGCTAATGAAATAACAATATTTTCCTATATTTATGTTATCGCTATTATGCATGTAAATAACACCTATCATTAAATAAATTGGTTTTGTATGGTGATTAGTTCTCGACTACATTATGCTCATTCCAATGAAGTAAGAGTGTCATTTGTTGTTCTTAATATATGTAATTCTTATTTGTATTAACATCTTTATAATTCATATATAAAAAAAAAACAATAATATAAATACTGGACTGGATAACAAAATGTAAGAAAAACGTGTTGCAAATATTGACTACAATCACCATATAATATGTTTTGATGTGTATCCATTTTGATCAGAATTGAATAAAAATTTGAGAATTCAATATTTTTTTATATAGCCTCTATAAAATATAATGCTTTCGCATATACAATTTCCATATTATATACAGCATAACATTCTATTACGCAGTTTAATATGATATACAAAAATGAGAATAATGCATTATATATATATTAATATTCTTTAAATGGATGAAAACATACTGGACGACAAATATGAGTGCAATAAAAGCTATTCGTTACATAATACATTTTAATGGTAGACACCCAGTTAACAGAAAACATATTTTACACGTTTTCTATTGCTAGAATTCTTTAGTTTATCTTTAAACGAACAAAATGAGAGCAAATGAAAACATCAATAAATATGTTAATCGTATGAAATGTTAATTTAAGCAATATATTGAAGATAGTTATGAATGATTATCTGAACTAAATGATCATAAAGGATTATTGTGTTAATTGTGGTGTAAATTAGTTGCTGGAAGCCCTGTGAAATTGTTGATTCATAATTTGTATAATTTTCGAGAGGCAAATACATCAAAGGCATCAAAGATGCATATAAAATCATTTTGAAAAAAAAAATCAAATTTACCTACTTGTACAATTTGATTGGAATATAAAGAGAAATGATATTTACTAGCGTAGGTGATTATGTTTCTAAATGTGGCTGTGAGAGGTTAGGTATAAGGAAATTGTTTAATGACTTGTGTTTGAATCCAAGGACATAAATGTTTATATTTAGGAATTAGCATTCAACGTTTTTTTTCATTAGCTTTCTCGATAAAATTGCATTAAGATATAGTGAGCAAGACCTATAGAAATCACATTTCAATAGATGTACCGTATCTTAGTCTAAATTGTGCTTTTATGTTATAGAATTTAAACCCGAAGGACCTTTTGTTGACGATTTATGTGTCCCTTTTTTCTCAATTCATCTCATTTGTAATAAAAACTTAATTCCAATTGTAAATGCATGTAAATATGTAAATGCATAAAATTAGTTTATATGGTTTTCATTTGTGCAGTTTTTTTTCAAAATGCTAAGTCAATCACGACAATACCGATTCTAGTATCACCCGAAGGTTTAAAACTGTTTTTAAAACGGGTTTGTTTTCCTTAGAAAAAACGTTCAAGATACGTACAAAATACGTTTTTATATCGTTTTCTGGAAACGAAATGAGCTCGTAATTCGTGATGGACATAAAACGTAAATTAAACGTCACGAAAAACGTGAAAAAAACACAAAACTGAAAACGTATTATAAACGTGTAAATTCCGTTTCCTTGTTTACTGGGCAATGATAATGTTAACAAATGAAACTCACTTGTCAAATCAACGTTGTCAATGATTGATTCAAGCAATGCCAATACGAATTTGATATCTATTGCACTTGAGGATCCACAATGAAACAATGAATTATAAAAGTCTGCTTAGATGACTTGCAGGTCAATTATTTGGAAGAAAAAATATTTTTCATGAACCTTAGAATAGCCTCAATTAAAATAAACATCAACTAATTTGTATAGCATTATGATGAGTAAAAATCATTTTAGTGTAACAAAATTGACTTCAAGAGTTTAGTTTATATTAATTTGGGTACCCATATCTCTACCTAATATCACATTAACGTAATTAAGTACATCAACCAACTTGGTAATCACCGCATCACTTACATATTTGAACACCTTTTTATTTAAAATACATGTTATATGTTTTTGTATTTATATATTAAACATAACAAAACACAGTGGCACTTACACATAACCAGAAATCTTATCGTTCGATGACATACTTGCGGTTGACGCGTTAGTACGAATGCCATTACCTACGTCACTTGAAATACTGTTTGTACGTTCACTATCAGAACCATTTCAATAATCATGCAAACAAGGTGTGCTCTCATTGGCAAATGCTTGTTTACTTGAGTCAAGCTCATTTGTATGCTTGCTACCTATAGATGCCATACTGCTTGTATTTGATCGCTGCGAAGCTGATTTACTTAAAAGCAGTGAAGTATTGCTAATACTGCCTTGGTCTGAATCGGATAGTTCTGCCGGTGTATTACTATTTATACTGCCTCTATTTGAATGTAACACACCGACTGAGTTACCATTATTAATACTGCTTCTATTTGAATCAGGAATTCCTCCTGCGATAGTATTGTTAATACTGCCTCTATTCGAATCGTGCGCCTTATTCGGGGTAGCACTGATGGCACTTACTCGGTTTGCTGGATTCGGTCCCTTTTCGTTATCCGAATCGTGATTAGGAATACCGCCCCTATTTGAATTCACTGACATTTTGGCATCCGATATGCCTCCATGTATACGACTGTTATTTGATGCCATGGATGACTTACTGCTATTCGAAGCAACCCTGTTCATTTTGTGATCCGATGCATTCGAAATGGATTGATCATCAGAAACAAGATTTCTAATACTTGATTGCCTTGAACTCTGCTGGGATTGCGACGCCTTGTTATTATTCGCGGGTGTAATACTGTGTAAGCTTATCGCCCCTGCCGACGAAGCCCTAGATAGTGCAGTTTGTGTTGGTCCACATATATCATTGTTACCATAGCAACTACGAATACCGTTAGCAACAAGCACCACAAAGCGAACAATTACAGCTACGGTTAATGAAGCAATAATTAACAATGGAATCGCCGTGGATAAAACGAATTCAACATATTCGATACCGGTCAGTGTTTCTTTTAAAGAGCCTGACGGTAGGACGCCGAGTCTATAGATAACCGCCTTGATAAGTGACAAAACCGAAAGGATACATAAAGTAAAAAGAGACACACTTTCGAGAATATTCGATGATTTCGCTTTAAAGGGATTGACGCTCACTTGTATGAAGAAGATGATTAAACAGAGTGAGCATAGAGCCAGGTGTTTCAACATCATATCTTGAATGAATGTACCCGATAACGCTATAAGCAATCGCCGTAAAACTATGATACCCTCCCATGACATGTATTCGGTATATCGAAAGGGCCCTTCCAGTTTATCCACTATAGCTAGAGATATAGCCGTGGGTTGGTTAATTGGTTGTGTATGTCGCTTCTTATAACGCAAAAATGGAAAAATTATCAAGAACAATATCGGAAAGAAACAACAGATAAGCAGATAAAACGATGATAAACCAGTATCTTTAAGCGATTTCGGTCCAAATAACATGACAATGAATAATGGTATAATGTATATTACAAGAAAAACAATTGCAATGAACTGCCACGGTTGATAGCACGTGATATTAGTATTCACGGTTAAAACGGAAGTATCATCAATCGTCTGGCAATTGATCGCTTGTAGTACGACATCGGTGAAGCTTTGATATGTAAACAAAAGCAAATCCAATACAGCAAGGACGAACCTTATTGTAACTGCGGGGCCCGAAATCTTTAGAGCATGCCTTGTATAAGTGATACAGGGTGTTTTATGAATACCTTTCCAAAGTAAAAACAAAAGACTCATGACGAAAAGCAGATAAAATGGGTAAACACTATTGACAGCCATGTTATGTAAATTATTCCATCCCGGAAACACGCATAAATAACTATACAATGGTGCCACGTTAAAGTTGAAAAACGACTGAAATCTGGTTGAGAATGTGCGAAGCGGTTTACTAGATGAATCAGAGTCTTTGTATAATATTGTCAGCTGTAACAAAGCGGCTATCTGTACGAAATAGACGAATATTTGGAAATATCCCTTTTCTCCTTTGTCTTGTTGTGTTACAGGACTCGGTTTCGCAAATTTCGCAACAGTGTGTTCCTTAACCCATCTCATTTGCGTGCGAATGAAACCCTTCCATTCATTCTCCGTTAAAAGCAAAAGCGCGTAAAATATACCATATAAGGCAAGCGCGGCAAAAATCCAATAATTCGTGCATGTTGAATCCTCAACACATGTTGTGCCCCAGAATACTTTCGAGTGACCGGAAATACAATCTGTACACAAAACACCGGTTCTGTTTTCTGCGCAACTATTGTATGAGTCGCAAATCTCATCATCACAACCGAATCCCTGCTCGCATTCTTCGAAAGAAACCATATTATCGCTCACGTAACCCCAGAAATTACTACGCGCCTTTATCGATCCGTCACAATGCCCTCCATAAGGGCAATCACGACAAATAATGTCATTAATAACAACGTCCTCGTGTACTGTTGTATAAGTATCAAACGGTATCAATGACCCTTCGGTATCGCGTTGCGCAGTATCGGAAGTACTCTTGAGCCACATACTTTCGCGTTGCATATTGTAAGTACCCTCTGGACAGGGAGTACAAAAGTAGTACAGCTGGTCGTAAAAGAAGTTTACATTGGGCAAAGAAGCATTCAGTACACCTAAATGGTGATTTACGGGACAAGTGACATTGACTTCGAATATAGATACATAGCGTTCCGCTTTGAATTCTTTGGATGATCCTATATTTGTCAATAGAGGTACCCGCTCTTCAGCAGTTTCCGCCATCAATGTGATACCAAATATAACACTCTGTCCAGTTAGATAAAGTATATCTCCCGAAAACGGATGCCTTCCGGTTATTGTGTTTGTATATGTCCCATTTATGAAATATGCCTTTACGTCCTGGCCTATATAAACAGCACCCCCTAGCAGAGTAGCCGAATTATTGTGAAAATTCGAAGCTACTACGGTTAATTCCATTTTCGAATCAGCACAAATTGCACCTCCACTTCCTGAATACAGAATACCCTGGTAACCATAAGTAGATGCAAAATTGTTAGTGAAACTCGTATTGGTTATAGTAACTACAACGTTAAGGGTATCGGTATTCAGTAACCCGCTTAGAATACTACTTCCGAGAAAATCAAGAACCCGTGTCAATTTGCCTGGTTTTATCAATATGGCCCCACCCTCACCATAACTGTAATTGTTGTCAAAAATACTGTTGTTTATGTTGACGTTAGTAGCATTGCCCATTTCAATAGATAACGCACGTGAGTTACCTTTGAATGTGCTGTTATCAATACTTATCTTTGCCATACCAACGTTACCATTACGCGCAGTGATTTCTTGAATATTCAAAGCAGATACTTTATAGGATTCGACTCCGGAATGGTCGAAAAATCTATTATCTAGAAAAAGACATCGCTCTATCTGCAGATCGAGCGAGCCTGTCGCAACAACGAAGCTTATATAAGCAAGAGTATTTTCATGATTACCCATAGTACCATGCGTGTAAAGTGTATCGTCCAATCGAATATGAGCCGTTGATAAAGCACCGGCTGATATTTCCACACCACGCAGTTCCGAATGCGTGATTACCATATGCCAATTAGCAACGGTTGATACATCAATATGTAAATTAGCAGTTGCTTTGCATAGCGGCGGATCCTTGAATGGAAATCTATTGGGATTACTATCATTGCACACGATTGAATCAGCCCATATTGTGTCATTTACAACCAACTTTAAATCCCCATTCTTATGCAGAAAACGCGTGTTCTCAAACGAACAATTTTCGACACTAACACTACTACCACCGCTACTTTCAATCGTACCCCCGGAAACCTCCAAATTTGTCAACGTCACATTACCACTAGCAACGACAACAAACAGCCCAAATACGTCACAATCAACCCGTGCGCGCTCTTTTGAATCAATACCTCCAACACCAGTTATAGTTACAGTCATATCAATGTAAGCGCCACAAGATTCAACGCGATCTGTGACGTATATTGTTCCGTTATCTTTTACTCGCCAGGCGGCGTAAGTGAGGTCATAACAAGGCGTGTCACGTGATGAACCGCATTCGGCGTAATCGGAACCGGATGCGCTAACGTAGACGGTTGTTAGGGTGTTGTAAATGGGCGTCTCCTTACCTGTTAAATAATATAAGTATTTGTATATATTAGACAATGGAAATAGGATAATGAGGATGTAAAAGCTAGGCTATTCGCGAACATAATTATTTTTGCATAGTAATATAGGATCCCTGAATGGTGATGGTAGCTAATCAAACGACCTGGACGAAATTCAATATAATCAAAATATTATTTCAATTTATGTTGTTGTATGTCTAAAATGCTTACAGGCCTTAACTAACCCTAAAGAAAATTTAAAACAAACAAGGAAGTATTTGTGAAACACGAGCAGGCCCCAACCGCCCCGAAACTCGAAGGGGTATGGGTTTTTGTAGATTTAAATATATTTTCTATGAAAACCGCTATTTTTGGTCAATCTGACAACTTCCGGTCGGATGTGTTTGCTCGAAATGGTCCAAAGGCACATCTACGGACCTTTCATTTGAGCCTATAGCCAAGTCCCTATGACCTTCCGTTCAGAAGTTCTGACCTGTACAAAACAAAGTATGACGGACAGACAGACGGACAGACAGACGGACAGACGGAAAGACAGACGGACGGATACTCCAAACCAATATGCCCCAACCTTTTGGATTGAGGCCTAATACTACTAAGTTTTTCAATACTTACATATTGGGGTATAACTCCATTCCCCATCAATGTTACATACTGGTGAGTCCCATGCAGCCATAAAATACCCCTCGTTGCAGAAATAAGTCGCCACGTCTAAAGGTCGCGATCCCGTTTGATAGCTAATGTAACCGTTGGTCACTAGGGATGGCTCGCCGCAATCTGGCTGCTCTGAATGGTATGAAAAGGATAACGTGATATGATTTAATGTTTGCTTTGATTTTCATTAAGATCTTATTTTTTTGTGATTTTAATTTATATAAAAGAACAATAGAAAATGGGTGTTCTTATTACAACAAAAGAGCTGACAAAAAATCATTCTGAAGCGAAAACTATGACGAATTCTGAATATTATTGAGTATTTTGAGAATGAGGATCATATGATTTAATTCAATCAACTGCGCTGCGTGCATATGGAATTTAGCAGATTCCATTTGTTGCTTAATTGAGGGCACTCAACGATTTACTATTTTGATTACCACCAAAATGTTTATTCTTAAGTTGCAAGCAAGAAATCCACAAAAGCTTTTGCAAGCAAATATGCAATCTCCTACCAGAATAAAGATGTCAATAAATAAAAAAAAATAAGGTTATTTTCTCACAGATATGTTAACAGAGACTAAATTTAGACAAATCTACATTGGTTGATATATTTTCAAACATAATCCAGGAGTAAATTAATTGTTTCGAAAAAAAATCTTTGTTCTGTTCTGAAAAAGTTGCAAGCAAGGAAGAGCTGCCACAAGAATAAACATTTACCCGAATAAATCGTTGAGTGCCCTCGTTAATTTATACGCTTACCATGCTGGCATGCTTCACCCCAGAATTGATGCAGACATATACATGAAGAAGATGAATCAATAGTAATACACTTTGCCTCGTTTTTACAATCCAGGTCCATGCATGAACTATTTTGCTTTGCATTTTGATCTGAAAAAAAAAAATAGGTTACGTGTTCAATTACATTTATTAACATTGACATAAAGTGTATCATATATAAGAAAAAAATTGTTAATTACTTTATGGAAAAGGCACATTTTATGAAATTTCGTTTAAAAACAGTGCGTATAAACAATATTTTATTAAAATTAATTTTGTCGTATACCTTGAATTCACCCATATTGTTTATCTTTTATAATCAATAACACATTCATTTGTTGGTTAAATAATTCAAATAAGCAATTTCACGCATTTTCTAATCCACAAAACAACACACCTTTACACGAAACACTCAACGCAGTCGATTCCGTTTCCTGTACAACAGTGGCAAATGAAAACGAGACTATAGTCCACCTCACTTCCGTCAAAAACTCCGCCCTCCATGCTGCGTCCTTGACCTTAAAAGGTTGAATGATTTATTTGCCAATAAATGTCGTATTCTTTTTTCAGAAGTAGCTCTAGCCGGTTAAGGTTGAGTTAACCTAATCTTAAAAGAACGCTTGCTATGAATCAAGAGTAACCCGGTTGTTGCAACAACCGGGTTACTCTTGATTCATGGGTGTTAACCGAAACAAAAGTTGATCTAAAAGGTATGGGTTGGCCGAAACAAATCGATTTACTCTATTTACTCGATTTGGTTGAAAAATATAGATAACAAACAAAATAAAGTCATGCAAAACATATATTTAATGTAAAAAGACTTAATTACTTTAATAACACATTGAGATGCAATTTGAACATTTAAAACATATCAGATGCTATATGTATTTTAAATTTGAACTCACTGCTATTATTACTCATTAGAGGTTTTGATAATACTTAAACGCTGATATCTAAATTTTACCTTTGCCAATCCACCGGGTACTCCTATTATCGCCCCTACAATCCAGTACTTTTCAGTACCACCGGGTACTTCAATATCTACATTATAGAAGTACAGCCTGTGTTCGCTATGTTTATATACCGGTCGGTAATTGTAGATTTGATCGGTGAGTTCGTATTTACCGGATACATAATTGTGTATGTAAGCGGATGGATCGTTATCTTTACTGTGATCATTGTTTATGAATATGGCCCTATTTTGGAGAGTGCAATCAATGAAATCGAGCGGAACACATTGTACTTCGAAATCGCTGAATACTGTGAAACCGCTGCCATCCGCAACGAAGACCTGGAACAAATGGAAAAATACTCATCTTTGTACAGTGACTAAACCATTCATTCGCAAGGAAATAAATTAAATGTTTAGATCATGTGTAAATGTATATTTATCAATGATTGCGTGCTGTTATCTTTATTCGTATTTATGACACATACAGGTCAACCCACTCCTAATTTGCCTGTGGGGACTAAATTCTTTCGTATCGATTTTCTTTTTGTTAATTCGTTGATCGTTTATTCGTGTCAAATACTTCGATTATTCGTATCAAATTGTTGGTTTATTCGTCTCAACAACAACAAACACATGTTACGGTTTCGTTGCCAGGAACGGATCCAAGACATCCTCCGTTACTAAGGCGTCCGCAGACTAATTATCCGACAAAATAAGTTATGTTTGTTATAAATAAGACTTAAAAATAAAACAGATTATTTCAAAAATGAATTCAGAGTGAACCTACGTATGCTGACATCAACTGAAATATTTCAGGCAATGTTGACATTCGTGATTACACAGATCAAAGATAACATTTAATTAATCATTAATTAATCAAACACCTGCCACGGTTGCGTTGCTAGGGACGGATCCGAAACATCCTCGGTTACTAAGGCGTCCGCTGATCCATTATCCGGAGACGAATTGATGACCCATAACGGAAACGCATTCGAGTAGTTATTGTAGTATATGAAAACATTGTACATAACGTGCTTGTACATGGGATGGCCGAGAAAATCATGAGGCTCTCGTGTATAAATGCCATTGATGGCGATTTTGTTTTTGTCGGAGCTACCGACGAGTAGTCGACCGCTTTCGCAACCTGTAAAAAATAATGAATTGAAAATAAAATTAAATAAATATGACACCTACTTTGTAATGCAGGACTGTCTAGCTAAAGTATTAGCTTGGACACTACTTAACGAAATGTTTCTTTCACGTTGTCCAATGTCTTGCCAAGTAAGAATCATGGTTTGAACGACGTCACTTTATGTCACATCAAATATTGAATGATCATGCTTCCTAGGCTTTATGGCAAAGATAGGTTACATCATTTAGTCTTGTATAACACATAACGCAAAGAAAGAACAGCCAAGGCCATGGTAATATTTGCGTTTTAAAACGCAGCCTTTTTTCCCTTGCAAGACGACGCTATTTCAAAGGATATCACTTGCCATTTTCAACACATGTCAGCCTCACCGTCGGGTTGACATCCCATTTGCCTTGGTTCAACTGGATCCACTGCTCTTTGATATCGACAGGATTTAACACTTCACTAATGACCTGTATATGGTTATGGTATATTTATTAATTTTGATAAAGTTATTTAATATATTATCTTGCATTATACCCATTAGGTGTTCAAAATACTGCAGTTTTGAATTGTTTGAATATACATGTATATAACATATTCACCGTGTCCGTTTTTTGAAGGATATTTTGGAAAATTAAAACCTTGAAATTTCAGAAAAAGATGAAATTTGAACCTTGAATCTAAAACTTGAAACATAAAACCTTGAACCTTGAAACTTGAAACTGGTACCTTGAAACTTGAAACTTAAACACGGAAACTTGTAACTTAAAACTGTAAAACATGTAAAGAATAAAACTTGAGATTTTGGACTAGGAATTCGAAACTTCGAACTTGAACTTTACCTAAGAAAACAAATACCTAAAATGATAAATACTTCACCTTGAGCCCGGTCAATGACCGATCCAGATGATCCGACACGGCCCAAGATGGATCCGTGTCCGCTCCGGCTGCAAGGAAATAGCGAAGATATGTTGTGGATTCATCTGTCGTCTTCTTGTAGACGGGGCGGTTCAAAAGCGTTGTATTCTCTTGGAGGTAGTATAAACCTTTATCGGTGGGGAATGAGAGGTCCCGTGCATCGAGTTTTAAGATGGAGCAGGATGCAGTTTCTATCAAAATAAAACACATTATTTTACTTTATTATTCATCTGTGTTTGATATCTTGTAAACAGGTCGATCTAAGAGGGTGGTGTTGTGAAGGAGATAGTAGAGGCCTTTGTCGGTAGGGAATGAGAGGTCGCGAGCGTCGAGTTTTAGGATGGAACAGGGTGCAGTTTCTATCAAAATAAACACATTATTTTATTTTATTCGGCTGTAGTCTTCTTGTAGACGAGGCGATCCAGAATTGTTGGGTTGGGCTGAAGATAGTAAAGGCATGGCAGGTCGGGAGCGTCGAGTTTTAAGATGGCGCAGTGTGCACTATCTGCTAAAATAAAATACATTATTTTACTTTATTTTTCCTCTGTCGTCGTCTTGTAAATGGGTTGTGTTGGGTTGAAGATATGGTACAAGTCGTTGTCGGTAGGGAATGAGAGATCGCTAGCGTCGAGTTTTAGGATGGCACAGGGCTCACTTTCCATTGAAATAAAAACATTTTATTTATTAAATTATTCAAATAGTATAATTAAGATATTATAAATGCCTTTGTTGGTGGGGAACGACAGGTTGATACCAAATAAAATACATACCTTTTCATTAATTGATTTGGTATTTTATGCTTTATATTCTATAACGAGATCTTTACTTAAAGGGTCTGGCTACATTGGAAGCTTAGTTTCCCAAAGGCATGGGGTGTTTTCCAAATGATTAACTATTTATAAGGACATCATAAGCGCTTATTGCTCAAAAACGCAAAGAGCGTTTAGCTGCGCTAATGATTTTTCCATACAAAATACATGGAAAATGCGATTTGTTATGAGGAGTTTCATGAAGCGTCTCGTTTGGCAATGTCCTTAAGCAGGTCGAGGACGTCTCCCGAAACGGAGACGTCTCCAGAAACGGAGACGTCTCCGTTTCGGGAGACGTCTCCGTTTCGGGAGACGTCCTCGACATGTTAAGGGTGTGGCCACATTGATCAAACTTACCTTCAAACCTAGCTTCAAACTAATTTTTGCGGTTGAAGCATTACTTTCACTTAGCCAGAAAAAAAACATGTGTAAGGATTAGGATCTTTCTATATTTTCTTGTAAATATAATTTACTATTTTAGGCCACCGTAGTGGGACGACTAGACACAAAATAAACAAATTATAAAGCGTGGGAAGTATAAAGTTACTATATGTGCTATATGGATGAGTAAAGTGCCGTGTAAATAAGTAATCTGTCGATCATTATTTGTTAACATGCGAAAACTTATTTCGCGACTGTTATTATCTATTCAAGTAATGTCTAAAATGTGTTTAAACTTTAAACTTGTATGATATGTTGTTAGAAAATCATAGATTATTAACACAATTGTTAATAACCCATTTTATACATTTGCTTGCACATAAATCTTCTCAATTCGAGTAAATAAAGAACGATATCATATTTTCCCCCCTTTCAATTATTAATTCACAAATCATGGATTTGTTTGTAATTTAGTTATATTCTAATAAAAAGAACAAGCAGGAAATAAGCATAGATAACATGTTATCTAAACAAACTGAAAATGTAATACATTTTTTTAATAAGGTAAAAACAAATACAACAACTTTTCAACGAACCTGAATAGCTGGACTTAAGTACTAAAACAATAATCCAGCTTATTGAATGCATAAAATCAATGAATTCCATATCAATTAAATATTCATTTCAATTATAAGGTTGCCTTAGTTAATGTTTGTTGCTATAAATGAATTTATTAAAACTTGTTTGTGATAAACATCACAGTACCGACTGACTTACATGTATGCCTCAGCTTTTCTTTTAGGCCTTACTTAGTTCATAGATATGTTTTAAATGTCTGTGTTTCATATTCCAAGACAGACCTCAGACATATTTTTGACTATAAACAAAAGGGGGTTTCCTACCAAATTAGTTTGAGATCGGAACCTATAAACATAGCTTCCGTTAAATGAAAATAAATCTATGAAACAGTTTCTACATGTATATTTTAACTATGAAAATATGGCTAAATCATTGTATTGTAGAGGGAGCTCGCGATTTACCAGACATAAATGGTTAGCTTGAATTCTGACCTATATTGTATGTGTACTTTCAGGAGTACCCAGCGATTTATTCGGTGAAATATCTATTCTGCTGGAATATCTTCCTTGCTGGCATTTTCACAGAATAGAATGAATATTAAAATTTTCTTTTTGTTTCATATCAAGAAATAAGGTCTATAAAATGCAATCATTTAACTCAGTTTTGAGCAAATAAGGGCTAAAACATGAGATTGTACTAATTTTGGTGAACTTTCAGATGGACAGGAAGCATTGAAGGGTATCTATTTTTGCTGGCAGCGTTTTGCTGGCAACGCTTTGCGGGCTTTTCTGGCTGGCAAACAAAGAATAAAGTTTTCATTTAAAGAAATAACATTTCACCAATTTAAACTGCAAATGAATTCGTTTCATAGCCAAATATGTCATATTAGACACAATTCTTAAAATCATTCGTTGGGTACTCCTGTACTTTTAAATACAATTCGTTTAACACGGATTTAAGGTAGTGTATACTTTTACGCAAAAAGAAGCTCAAATAATATAGAGTCTATCATGATCCAGTAAAATGTCAAGTGGCGAAACATCGACTTTGTACGTGTTTGTGGCTACGAAGTGAAATTATATTAACACAAAATGGCTTTATTTGAATAAGTTAATCGTATTTCACTAAAGGTTGTGTTTGCGTTCCTAAATTACGTATGTTTACATCGATTTCGAGTCAAATATACATGTACTTCAAACATGACATATTCCAAATACTTCGTGAAGCACTAAACCACGGTTTTCTCTACAGCAAAAAAAAAGAACGATAAATTTAAGATAGATATGCAAGGACTCCCTGAATAAATTAAGGGTTCCGTGCATAAAGTCGGTAAATCACTAAATAATATTTGGAATTGTGTGTAAAAATGCGTCATATTCTCATGGATATGCATATGAATTATATGTCGAGTTCTATAAATTCTGTGAGAATTATTCACATGTATTTTCCATGTGTTAGACGAGTTTTTATTAAGTTTGTAGCTTGTTTTCTGAAAACAATAAAGTGTCATTCAGTATTTTTATGCACAGAGCCCTAAAATTTAAAAGGCTGCTTCAATTTAATCATCAACGCATCAACAACGTTTACTTATATGCTTTGTTTCAATGACACATTTTGTGTTATATTTCCGGGTTCGGGGATAAAAATCCTTATCATATAAAAACTAAACATAAATGATTCACATATAAAACGTGCTATATAACCGTGGGATGTTTAAGTTTAATATTCGATATTTGACGGATTCCTTGCATCTAAATTGTACTAGATTCTAAGTGAATCATTTGCAACATAATATAAATGGGTTATCAACTAGTATAAGGCCCATATATAAACATATTTTATATTCCTGTTAGAGATTGAACTTTTATGATTGACATGAAGGCTGCTTTTCGATATATCACTTGGATCAGAGGTTATCTATCTTTATTAAAATGTCAGTGCATGAACGTACTTCACTGACTCAGCGCCTTTAGGCACAAAACCCTCCTTTTCAAACCGGACATATGAAAGTTTTGTAGAGCTAAAGGGATTTCCGGGTTCGGAGATTGTGAGCTGTAAAATGTTGGTATCGAAATTCCATGTAAAACTAAAAACCGCGGTTACATAATTTGCTGAAATCGTTCGAATGAAGACTTAAAACGCCATTTTTGCCTTATATCAACATGACATGTTTTCGTGCACTGATTCAAAAGCTTATAACAGTTCGAGTTTTATAGCAAAATCCATTCATAAAGCACTTATACGAACACTCAAAAATGCGGATTTGTTTCTGCATAAAACAAAATGAAATAGCAGCAGCTGTTGTTAAATATCAAAAACAAATATTTGCAACGCAAAATACGAAAATAATTCAGGGAACAGG
>LQRL01146109.1:0-10586 GCA_001703475.1 Hydroides elegans | reverse complement strand
ATTTGATTTACTATCATTTAAGATATATGTATTTTATGGACATATATGACGTGCATCATATAGGCATGGAATTAATCTTTGCAAAATGCTATCTTCGATTAGCTTAGTAAATTGCAATTCATCCTATACGTAATGGTCATGTCGAAATAATTAATATAATTATGCAGTCGTTCTTATAATGGTATTCATATTAAAGCGGAATATTTAACACGATGCAAAGTTGCCTATATGGCAATGTGTATGAATTAAACAGGCATCAAAGCTTAATCCTTCTTTGAGGTGGATCATAAATTATCTTGCCTTTCAATAGCTCTGTGAAATAAATTACAAAACGTGATTTTTATAAGAACATAATTATGAACTGAAGGAATGTTTTCCAGTACGCAGAACAGACTCTATCGATTTAAAGTCATATTCTTTAGAATCTTGGTAAATGGGAGTGTAATTTCCAGTGTTTGACCTCTTTTTACATGGTCGATGTGGACATTATTTGCAATGGAGGGGATATATGACTTATACCATTACAACAAGCTCACTTAGATCTATCAAGTTTATTGTAGAATAATTGACATGGGCAACTATTTTAAAACATGGTGTAAAGATGGTCGAAAATCCAGATTTTTACCTAATTTCATGAAAAAGACAGCCCAAAATATGCATAGTTAATCCTAATGTAAAGAAAAAGCGAGGTTGCTTAAATGTGAGGCATTGATTGCAGCAAAAAAACTAAAAGGGTAATTTAAGTGAGAATAAACAGCCATGTACGGTATACCTCGGGTCAATAATTTCCCGCATTTTCCTGAAAGCATGCATTATTATAATAGTCAAATCGATGTTCTACGATCGCTCGCTATAAGTGTTTATTCTTGTAATATTTCAGAATATGCAACCTAGTCTCGTTCTCTTTTGAGCATTGTGATTTTTTTCATGACACATCACCAAACGATACATCATTTTCTGGTGGGCATTTTTCAAAAGGCATGTTTCTATGTCGGACGGAATTCGATATTTTGGTATATTATAGAAATAGCTACCAATTAGCAGAGTTAAATTTATATGATAGCTGATTGGTATTGGGGTCCCTCTATCAGATTTCACCAGAAAGAAAGCTCTCCGCCGCTTTGATTTTTAAAGATAGTAAAATGAAAACTTATATCGGACGGAATCGATAGAAACGAGTTTTTTCGACATATACTGGCGAAACCATATATTCCCTCGATAACTTTCTACTAAGTTATAATAATTGATCAGTTTTAAAAACATGAATGATTATCCTATCTAAGGACAGGTGCTTCAAATTACTGAGAAATCATGATCGGTATGATTATGTCGGACGGATTTTTCATGTCGGACGGAACAAAATGTTCCTGAAAATTTATTTTTCAGAATCGATAATTCATATCATAATATATAAAAAAGTATCATCATCATAAATGTAAAACTATTTTTTGTGATATCACATTTTGAACAATTTTACAAATATACAAGGTTCTGTCCGACATAATTATAGCCAAAATATACAAGATGGAATAATAAATAATCATACCATCGTAGTTTATGTTTAATTACTCCAAATCTATATTTAGATGCTATTAATATTTGTTAATTAATGTATCTTAATAGGGGTTTCCATGAATACGCTTCACATTATACCATATAAATTATTCCATAAATATTATGAAAAATGCGATAAAAAATAGAAAATATCTAGATGATAAGCGGCACGCGAGTTATTATGAATAAAACGAATTGTTCTTTTAAATATAAATTTCACTTTTGTTTCAAATTAAAACGAAAATAATTCAGACTTTATGTGATTAGCGTGATTCCAGGCGAAATGCTGTTTAAATTCCATCAGACATAATTTCAAGGATAAAATAAAAAAAATCAATGACTCTTCTTTGAGCTTTGTTTTATTATTTGTATGGACTAATGGTCTAGAAAATATGCAAATTGTCCAATTTAGTAGTTTAATAATGCATAAAAATAGAAAGAAATATGATTTTTATTATCCAAAATAGTATCATAGAAGACATGTGCAATTTTATTACGATAAGTGTTTTTTATCGATGAACGATGTGATTTCATCAAATATAGTAAGATAAATGGATGAAAAGTTTGGTTGCAATGCTGAGAGCCTTTGACCGAGTCTTCGTGCTTTGAGTACATATCTGATAGCAATTGTGAAAATTATGTCGGATCGAAAAAATGTATGGATCTATATTTTTTTGGGGATATGATTAAACTCATTTTTGTAATACAATATAAAATTTGCATTGCTTGTGGACGGTTGGATGCTGCAAAAGTTTTGGTTTCCCCGTAACTTCAGAGATAATTTACTTTATGTAAACGCACCCTATACTTTTAAGCATATTGACTTTTTAAATAGCGAAGGTTTTATTGATTTACTGAACACGGCAGTTACTTTTGCCTTTTTTGCGGCCACTTAGTTAATCCTCATTATATACTCATTAATTGTATGTGCATTGCTTTCGGGAATTTTACAGTGATTTTAAACAGTGATACCTGCGATAGAAATTCCCAATATTTTTCCTACATCGTAAACACCTTATAAACTAGAATTTATCATAATCTAATTCCGGTATGTTTTATAGTTTTTGAATAAATAGTGTTTTAAAATGCCCAAAAATGCACTTTTGGAATAGAATATATCGCATAATTAAGAGACCGTAATTAGATGCTAGACTTTTGTTTACCAAGTTAAAAGTCAATTTCATTTCTTTAAAAATCATTTCTTAAATGTTCTTAAAAGTTGTTTTCTTCTCATTCAAATAAAAATATTCTTAGGAGCAGCCATAATTGGCGGCCAAATGGTGATTTGTAATTCATAGATAGTTACTATTCAAAATGATGATTGTTTTTATGTTCTGTGTTATCGTAAATGCCCACGGTTACAACATATCAAAGTAAAGTGATAAACAGAGGCATTTGATAAAGTGGGTTCAAAGATGAAGACGATGATCTTCGAGATGGATTAGTGAATGAACACTTCTAGATTGATCCGATTGAATGTTAGTAAAGCCTTAGATGTTTTTGAGCGTGATAAATACACTACTTTTTTATATTCTCTATAATAAAAACTATAAATTATGATAAAATGATAACTTATAACAGGTAATTTTAATCCGCATATATATAATGACCCCATATGAAATCACTGTTTCGATAGTTATTTTGTCATCGAATATAGGGAGACCGGTTATTTTAAAGTTGATATTACGGAAAAACTCGTAGTTGGATTAAAATATATCTAATGGCATTTTAAAGAAATTCTAACGTAGGCATCACCCTTAGGTTTCAGCTTAAACAATATATTCCGCCTAAAATTTCTTGTAATTCGCCAGTTTATGCTACTCTTATGCAGCTTGGTTTGTTTACACAGGGATCATTTTTCATGCACTCTTAGGATACCCTGAGTTATGCTTAGAATTAAAAACAACTAAGTGGCCACTGAGTAACTGCCGTGTGAAGTGAGAGCAAATATTTTATTATTAGATAGTGTTTTTGATAAGTTTTTAAGAAATAAACAAATTGCTGCATTCAATCCGTGCAAAAAGTTTTAAAAATCGAAAACCGATTTTCCGTCCGACATAATAAAAAAAAATGATAGGAAATCAAGACTGATAACAAATGTAGTTTTTGCGCTTTCTGTTTGATTCTTTCAGATTGACAAACTTTAGATATGTGTAATTGTTTTTAGAGATAAGTCATCAAACTCTTTAGCTTAGATCAACACAATAATGCCAGTGATGTCCACTTTTGTAAAATGCCCTGATATTGTCGTTTTTTTTTTCTATATTTTATTTGCCCAAGCTATCTTGGTTTGTCTCACGTGTATTTGGTCTAATGTGAATAAATTCTTTTCAAAGGTATATTCATGCATTTCATATTTCTATGCAAATTAGTGAACTCATTAGTTTTTTTGCTTAATAAAATAACTGTATAATCGTAATAACTAACACAAATATAGGTATAATTCTTAGAATGCATAACATCCGCTTCATTGTGTTGATGAACCCATTTTTCAATATCGAGTATACAACATTGAATATAGAAGATTAAAAACAAATATATAAACACATACCGATATGATATGCAATCAATATTATGAAAACAAAATATTTATAGAATAGAATATACTTTATAGCTTATATGAGTGCCATTAAAAATTGAAAACCCATTTTAGATAAAACGATACAACTTGTCAAAATCGCATAAATATACTAGTATTTCATAACAAACAAAATAAAAATGCATAGCCATTACGAGGTAAGGTTACATTAACGCTTTCAGAGATGGTGTTGTTTACACTTCATTTTGATAAGTACATTCACGTCATGTTATATAATGGGATATAGAAATGGTATTCATTAAAATATCAATAGTTATCCGTTGTTATTTGCGGAAACAACAGAACGCGCTTTTCTATTTATTGACATTCAATTCTTATATAACTTTATCATACCTTTCACTTATGCATTAGTTTGAAATTAGAATATAAATTCATATTAACGCATTAGGAAAGACAAAAAAGATTTTCACTATAAAGCTAAAATGAATATAATGTTATTAAACATAGTGTTAATCATATATAATAAAACTTATTATGTGGCCTCATGTGGATTGGGGAGAACGGACTTTGTGAAATCAGATGGAATTATTTCGGAAACAGCACCTGATCAGATAAGATTATTTTTCCAAAAGAACCATTGTGGGAGAAATGATGCCATCACAAAGTAAACGAGTTTCTCAAGCCTTTTTAAAGCTTATTACTTGAGTAGACTCCTCACTACATTTTGTTAACAAATGCTAAATACTTCAATTCATAATCGCCAAGAAGATAGTTTAACCATCGTTTGTGAAATGATTAATGTAAAGTTTTTAAATGATATATAACTATATATAATCAACAGATCTTTATCTAAATAAATAAAACTTTATCTCATTTTCGTTCAAAGTATATTGGAATGTGTGAGGTATTGCCTTCGATTACAATCATGTGTCGGATGGGCACAACTTAAAAATCACTGTCTAATATGTGACGCGGACGCACATGGTTCATTTGAAGCTATTGATGAGGCCCAACGAGCAAGCTTTTATGTTTCGATGGAATACGTGTTACGATTAGAAGGTAACAATATTCTTACCAAAAAGTCCCCTACAAGCTTTTATTTTTAACACTTGTAATAAAGCACAGTTCTAACACTTGAAATCTATGTATCAATAAACAGTTCGATAATGTTCGTTTCGGAATTTCGTAGAACAAGGCTTTCAGTGCATCCATGACTGTTTGTGATGATCAAATTTGTTTTAGATAATTATTTTATGAGAAAATTGTATGTAAATGTATGTCATTGTGATGTATACAGCAAATATGGTATCTAAAATTGTTCTTAAATGACCGGTTCGAAAAAAGTATTTTGCAACAAATTAGTTCAATAAATAGACTTTACACACTGACCTACCTAGCTTAAAAAAGAAAACCTGAAAACGATTTTTAAAAGCTTATTAATCTGTTGAAATTGTGCTTAACTGCAAATGAATATGTAAAACTGGAAGAGGAGCTTGATTTGCACAGTTGATTTGGACATTTGTTGGGGACAGTACAATTATGAAATCTACAAATATATCAAATAGCGGCGTTTTATTAATAGTACTAACGATAATGTTCATATATATATATATATATATCAAATGTTACATGTAGGGGAACATAAATGCTACTCATAAATATACGAACAGTTATTCGGTAAATATCTCATAGAAATTATGAATTCGCTAAAACATGAAAGCTATTTCGAGTATTATAAATTATCCATTTTTAGCAACCTAATTAAACAAATGGTAAAAAATAGAAAAGCATGAACGATTCAGCAGTTCTTTGTTTGAATAAATGATTTACATTTATTTTCAACTAATCAATATGTTTTCTAATGCAAATTTATCTTAACGCTATCCAAATAATAGCTATTCAGGTTAGCGGAAATGACATTATGATTGACACGCTTTTTAATTGTTAATATAGACAACCATTGTAAGAACGCATAAACTGGTCTGTTGGGTAAATACGGTAGCATAATTTGAATATAACTGAAATAATCATTTATCTTTTTAAATGAAAAGTATTATATAAAAAATGTATCGCTATTACAAGTCATTAACACAGTACAAGAGTTATCATCCATTTTTGATTCACATCAATTTTAGTAAGAAGACCTAAATTATAACATTTTTCGTCTATCGGCTGTACTGAAAAATCGGTTAATCAAATAATATTTTGGAGAAAAAAAAACAATTCTAAACCAGCTAAACTGATAAATGACCACTTTCGAAATGTTATGCCCCTATGCACATATCAAATCACATTTTCTCTGATTAATGACACACGCAATGTGTTCGAAATATAATTCTTGCAAATGACTGTTGAGTAAGATATATTTATTCATAAAACTATTCTGCTTATCAATGGCTCACTTTGTGGCCATCGAAACCAGTTGTGATTACATAACAGAAGCCCAACAACACAGCTCCTCCTTTAATGCGCTATGCTTTCATATGTAATTTTGCAAAAAATGGTCTTTTTCTAACCCAAGATAACTGTGGTGTTTTTAAAGATATAAAAATTATAAAATCACGGTTGGTAAGCCCAGTCCTTCTGTTTTCTCATCATATTAGTTTCATATAATTATTATATGCTAAACTTGCTAAATTAAGGCGTCAAACTAACCCATCCTCCTCCTGTCAAAAATACCTCTAACAGCGTTTTGACCCAGATTGTGGGAAAATAGCCCTTTCTTTGATTTCTCTTTAATCTCCCCAAGACGAGCGATATGGTCACTAAAATGCTCACGGGATATTTTGAGCACATTCGCGTTACATAACAATGGATGTGCATATTGGGATGGTTTTACATCTAGTGATGACATAATCGGGATGTGGACCTGCCGCTCTGACCAAATAGTTGTACTTAAAGTGGTGGAGGAAAAATAAGAGGCACCCTAACACTCCTCTCTCATAAATGCTTCCCCCAAGGAAATCCGAGTTTTTATATGGTTTTCTAACATCAAAACTGAAAATGAACCTTTTTCAAATGGTGGATCGTGAGCCCTCCTGTAAGAGCCCCTACCTAAAATGCTCGAGTACCGAAAGTATACTCCCACAAAACGGGCCATTATCATAATTTATAATACATGTATACCGATATCAGATTATTCGATTTCGACTATATTGCAATAGTTATGTCAAGGTGTGTTACAGAAATGTGAAAAATGCATTTTAGATACTGAGAAGCCAGTGATTTACAATTGTCCAGAAAATCAAACTGTGAGCGCGGGTTCAGAAAACGAAGTGATGGTGACTTGGCAGCCTCCTACTGCCACTGACAATCTAGATGGTAGCGTTCCTGTGGTGAGTGATTATGTTGACAGAATTGTATATGACATGCAGTTACAATCATGCTGCATTAATATAAAGTAACACATGGTATATTCATCATCATTGACGGATTCTCAATTTGTCGGAATGTTTTTTAAAGCCAAGAAAGTTTATTTGAAGATTTGATTATTATAAAGAAAACATTCTATCTTTTTCATATAGATTCTTGAGTCTGGTTTTGGGCCTGGCTCGTCGTTCAGTTATGCTGCAAATAACGTATATGAAGTAACATATAGTGCTCAAGACGGCAATGGAAACCGGGCTGTCTGCCTTTTCACAATAACGGTTGAAAGTATGCATTTTATAATGTTTAGCAAATCGTTTGAGCAATAAAACAAAAAATAGTTTGAGCATATATATTTGAATAAGAAAAGGTACAGATCAAATCATGCCTCAGGCTATAATATGATTTATATAGTAGCACATATATGTTTTACAATTATATTAATTTATTATGATAATAAAATTTGTTCTACAGCTCTCTGCTACATGGACTATCGACAAAACTATAATGCGCTCTATGGGCTGATTACCCTTTATTATTTATCAAGTGATCCACCTCTTTACTGGTATTTGGGTTCATACCAAGACGATGATTATGAGGCTTGCGGAGAGGCATGTTTGCGACAGGCTGGATGCGAAGCATTTGCTTTGCACCTGGAAAATTTCCGTAACGCATTCAGAACCCATTGTTATGGACGCGACTCACGTGATGTGATGGTATCCGAAAGTAATATGATTTCGGGTGAAAGGATTTGTCCCATAACGTGGCTTCCATGACTATGCCCACTCATTCAAATAAACATTCACCTCTTGCTTGGAGGTCAATAAGCTTTATTTTAAGCAGAAGTTTCATATGTAAAGTTTTATCTTGATGTCTCATTTTTATGTAGTTCATAAGTGTTTATATATACAATGTATATATCTTTATAGTATATTTGGTTGACAATAAATTCATTAATTTTGCACACATAAAAGTTTCTTGTAAGATTCTTCTTCTTTCAATCATATGTACATTGGGTATGATCAGTTATTATATTCTGTCCTGTCTTACTCCCGTTTCCATACCAATCAGAGCATTTTGAACCCAATCTATCTAGTTTTCTTATTTATGAACAAAACATTTGGCACCTAATCAAAACATACGAAATCTGGAAGATTGACAAAGCACTTGAGATGCTTTACCCTGTCAAATGCACTCAATGCGTTTATAAAGAAATTAGTAAGTATATTTTTATGATTTGGTATAAAACAGTTTAGTCCATTTTTTCATACAATTTTTGTATTAGATTTAATTTTTTTTCAGAATTATATTCAAAAGTGTACTTGACATTGGCATGATGATAACAAACATATGTACTTTTTTTTATATACCAGTGTTAAAGAAAACACACTAAACGAACTATGTGGTATTCAAGTGTTTCATGCATAAAATTGATTGCATAAACACATGCAACTCCATAGTTCCAATAATACATGAACGAAGCAACGGCTTGATTTGAAAAGTGTTTATTATACCCCACCGCAAACTCATCGTTAGAAATGTTAATTTTTGAAATGACAGATTGGGTGACGACAGGTCACTTTGATATTTTTTGTACTGCAAATTTCTATAAAAGTAACATTTGAAAATTGTCTGCGGATAATAACAGCTAACTTACGAAGAAAATAAAGTACTATCTATTCAAGAATAAGTAGAATTTTATTTCACGTTACATCTCTTTTAATGTGAGTTTTCAATAATTGTGCAAGCCTAATTTACCAGATGCCATATTTCATCATAAACAAACGAAAGATTGCCGTATGGTTGTCATCAATCCCAACAAATGTCGAATTTTAAGCACATCGGCCTAACCAGTTAAAAGTATCGTTTTTGTTCTCGTAAAACATTGTTTGTACGAAAAGAAACCCACATGTAGAATTGGGTGTTGCGTCATATGTTTTTTCGTAATATTAATTTGTACGAATGCAGAACACTTGCATTGTGTAAAATATGCGACGGACATACTGCTATTTTGATACGTTTAATTGTTTCGAAACAACAGGCCAATCACTTCAACGACATTTATAAGTAAAGTTGTGATATAAAGATAAATAGCAGAATCGAACATCTATGGACAAAAGTCTAATGCTATGAATTTGATAAAACATGCCATAGACTTGTGTTAATACGTGCTAAAAGCTCAAGTCTCTAGTTGCAACTATTTTTGTACGTTATTTTGATAAAAAATAAACGCATTAAAACGTATAGATCATGATTAAATTGAATGAAATTGTCTATCGGGTTATATGTTAAATGAGTTATATGTTCCTATGCTTATGATGTCAAACATTGATTTATCTAAATCGTAATGTACAAATCTATGTGCACCTCAACTCTGGCATTTTGATTTTAAAAAGAGAGTTTAGGTTTATAGAAAACAATATATTATAACATGCAATTATTGAATCCATATATTAACTATAAAAATGATAGCCCAAGCATTACATTTAGACTCTTCCATTCCAATCGTTTAAGTCTGAACAAAGAAACGTTATGCCTAATTTGAATCATTATTTAAGTGATCATCCAATGGAAAAATCTAACAAAAATGTGATTTGTGTATAATAATTGAACTTTATATACAGAGTTTAAAACTACAAATATCACAGCATTATCAATTTCCTTATAAAGCAGCGACGGCTACGTTGGCAATGGCATGCGACTAGGATTGATGATTGGTGAATCCCGAAAGACATTCTCTGTGGTGCAGGAGCAAATGGCAGGCGTCTAGTGGAAGACCGAAATTACGGTATAGATCATCTTTTTAAGTTACAAAAACTTTCAGGATATGTCATAATTTATAAAATAGATAAAAACTATAGACATGAGTAGTCAATGTAAGAGTTTGGTTGCCCTCCATAACTAAAATAGCTTTAAATAGCATCCTACGATATTTTCTTAAAACTATATCTTTCTAAAACAATTTGTTCTATTCATATATTTAATGAATCTTCCAATTACAATCACTTGTAATACCACATTTTGAAATAGCTTTAACTGTCATCAATGGATATACGTTTGTAAACATCATTTTCGACCTCATTGAAAAATCTATATATTTACATAATAAATACACACTTGAATATAT